>CACRXP010000824.1:216006-269553 GCA_902702965.1 Spirometra erinaceieuropaei
GGAAACTGGACACAAATTAGCCTGGGACAAGACTCGCATTGTGGGTCTCTGCTCATCCAAGAAAACTCACGAATTTTTAGAGGCCATTCATTCTGATAATTCATGCATCAATCGATACGCAGAATTGGATGCTATACACAACTACCTCTAGGAAAAGTGGAAAAGGCGTTGAGCAATCAGAACATTACGCCAGCAGGAGTGGCAGGGCAAAATCGATTTTAGGCATGTTTAAATGTTAACTGTTTTGCACACTTACTTCACGTCTGAGGACGACTTAGGGAACCAAGGTCGAAAACTTACAATTAAATTTGTTTACCTTTCCCAAAGTACTTATTTATTCCGAAAAAACAAATATGTATGTCTGTTCAGTAATTGGCTGCATTTTGATCTACTTTCGGGTAAGCGGGGTAAATAAGTGTTCTAGGGGTCTCAGTGTACAGATACCTAGAACGGTTCAACTTGGACCGGGTGGAATAGAAAAGCTCCGTAGGATATAAACATTCAACCAAGTAGGCAATAAGTGAGAAAGTCAGGTTTGCAGTGATGCTGAGGTTAGACGGCGAAGCGACAAGCAGTTGCTGTTCCTTACCTGATGGACGCAGACAAGACATCCGTCACAGAAAACTAGTTCGTTTCCGTCCTCGCCCTCATACTAAAGAGGAATATGATAACTTCATAAACTTACTGAAAGACAAACATCACAGCGCGTATTCTCGTCAAATTCTATAGGTTTTTCCTCATTACTCAAAGCGTCGTCTTTGGACTTTATATAAGCAATTTCCTCAGCGGTTTCGAATACACTTTCGATCATCCAGTCTTGGATTCTCTCCTCCCCAAGACATTCTCTTTCTTCGTTAACTGTTTGAAGCCATGCATTATCTAGCTCATCGAGCTGATAGAAGACAGAGCTGATGACTCCCTTCTTTGACACATGGTGCAGGTTGGCATCGTAGAATTCGTCACGAGTGCAACGAATAAGCTTGTTTGGACTAAATAGGACAATTAAAAACCCCAAAACGTACAGCGGAAACGTAGCTGTCTTGCGTTTGACGGTTGGGAGGTTAGCTTTCCTTATATAAAAAGCTATTTAGCAGAAGAGTAGTAACATACTTCACAAAAACTGGGGGCAAGGTGGAGGGATCGCGCGTGGGTACTTGAACGCCGTCCTTTAACCAATCTGGTTTCCACGCATTCGTGATCTTAATGAGGTCTGGAAAATTCCCCAAATCATTGTCCGCGACAAGCATGAGCGAAATAGGGTGTCTATCGAAAAGCTGCGTACTTAATCAAAACAAGAAATGCGTACCTCGGCAGACCGACTTTGACAGACAGTGGGTTCGCATTCACATATCTCGGTTAGGCGCTTGAAAACGGCCTCAGACGAACCCATCGCTTATCTAACTGTTATTTTCCCTAGAAGAGAGCACAATCGAAGGAAAATCTCGGAGACGTTCCAGCCAATGACAGGAAAATGACGGCACTTTGACCTTCCCGGCACACATAACAATGGCTTAAAACAACAGGTGTGTTTTCGATATAATTTCCGTTAGCCATGAACAGATTGCTCATCTCAGGGAAGCGTAAGTCTTCAATATATAAAAAGCAAATACCGTGAAAATTGTATCTGAGCTTTAATATGGAACACGTCGACTTATTTAAATTATCAATAAAACTAACACATTTGTAGTCTCCCAAGTTTGGCGCAGCTCTACACTAACCGGATGCTAGGGTTTACCTTTTCTTTATCTAACTCGTGGCACCGCTAAATGGTTTTATTGTGGTCGTTATACATTTTCCTTCCACAGACACTTAACGTAACAGCTTTGGGCGGAGCATATTACAATAGCAAAAGAACGATCTTGCTGAGTAAAATACGCACCTCTTTATCTGCCAATAGGTCTTTTTGTTACAGATACTTTTCTTATTCTATTATGTATTGCAAATAACTATCGAAAACCCATTTGCGCAACCCCATTTTCTTTCATGAAATCGCAACTGAACCTGTTCGTTATGCCTAGGATTAAACTGTAAGTACCAGCAAATGGTAAGCTATTTTGCACTTGATTGAACAGGTAACGATGGACAACGATAAACCATCATATTCCAAGCAAGGCAGGTGGTGGTAACTTTATGTTGGGCGAACTAATCACACTTGCTTGCCGTATATAACGGCCTAGAAAAGGCAACGGAGAGAAATGTGTTGGAAACCGGATAATTTGGCTAATTAGTTTAGAATGCAGTAATGGTAATCGTAGGCGTTCGAATAGTGAAGGACTCTTAGCGCTGTCCCACAAATGAAAATACATTTAGACAATAGTGTTTCGAAGGCGGCAAACAAGTGGGTACATTATGTATGCCCAACTTTTTCTCATCAAATGACTTATTACGATAGCGACAGACATTATCTGCACCTGATCCCAGCATATCTCCACGTAAATTGTCAGCCGGTAAATGACAACAGTGCTCAATAAGTGGCTTTAACTGTCAACCGGTGTGGAAGGCATAACTTTAGGAGTCATACTCGACTTAGTTTGCGAATGCACATATGAACACTGCCACAAAACACTAAGTGGACGCGCGCTAAGACATACGTATCTGGACAACTTCGAACTTGCTGCCTTCCGAACGCTGCAAAGAAGCAGTCCAAAAGGCAGTGGGCATCATACACTGGAGTAGGTGTTCTTTAGAGGTTTTTCCTCCCAAACTCTTCGCACGGAGCTTACGTTTTCCTTCAAACAGCAGGCAGTTCAACCGCGGAAATTACTCACAAGTGAAGTAGCGACTGTTACTACTATGGATTTGTTCGAACATCGGCATAGCATCCGGAAGAAACCTAGCTCATGAAGTAACAACAGACCAGCCCTAGTTAACTTCTGTATTATAATTATATAATTATTTTATTTGATGCCAGTTTACAGGCACTGTCAGGGAGGCGTTAAACAAAAATCCGGCCAACAATGAAAAAAACTCCTGTGGAAAAGGAATAAAAATATAGTTGATGGTGGTTTATGGATTGGAGGGTTCAGGAGAAAAAAAAACTGCTCTCGACCAACTTTCGACCGTCAAGAAGCGAGGGGTTACACGGTATGGGATATTATCAGTCGCCAATTTATTTCATGAAGTTAGGGTTAGTCCAGTGGAAGCGTCAAAGAACAGCTGTCGCTGTTGGCCAATGAAATTGTCCCTGGTGAGACCGGCCATAGTGGTCAGAGAACACAAACGCCATCGCAACGTAGAGTCGATCAGTGGATTCAGCATCCAAAATGTGTGGGAGTTTTTCACAAGCTCTCGACAGTCAAGAAGGGGGCCTAATGCCAAATAATCCCCACTTAAACAAATGGCACAATTTAAACTCATTTGTGCGTCCAGACTTCGCACCAATGCGGAGACCTAAACCTCAGAACAATCGCACTACTTATAAGCACGATAATCAACACACCGTTCACGCAACTGAACCACTAGCGGTTGCTTCTAACTCTGGAACCCATACCATAGTAGCAACAGATATCCAGTAGTTTACGGATAATATCTATTTATCGAGGCCATAGCTCTGACACGTCATTGCTTATCACTCTTATGCAATCTGGCCATTAATTAGTTGCCGTTAGTTTGTTGCGTTGCGATAGCTCACGCACGTGCTTACGGCTAGCAATGCTTGGCTTTACATGAGCTTGCTCGCCTTCGCTATTATTCATTTAAGTCTCTGTTTTTTTGACCCATTTCTCGCAATGTTCAGACAGGAATCAGAGAGGACAGTAGGACGCCGGATTTGGAAGTATGTGGACGAGGTCGTTCGGGAACTTGAGGAGTCTCTTAAGAAGCGGCCCACAACTCATAATTCCTCGATAAATGCATTAGTCGAAAGCCACAATTTCTCCGTTTTCAGTGAGCTGGAAGATGTGCATCAGTAGTGGTAAGCGATATAGGAAATATTCATATAGGATGTTCTAGGTACACAGAAAATAGAAGGATCGTGACCACTGACAGTGTAGCCCCTATGGGTAGAGGGGAATACGTGCACAAAGGACTGAAAAGACAGCTTTGCAGACTTTTACGTATGTGTAAGTGCTCTCTTTCCGTAGCAAACGAAATGGGGACGCAACTGGCCATTGGTGGTCTCTCGATTTATAATAAATCGAAGATCGAAATGTCGTATATATTGGGTAGAGTAGTGTGTCCGTTTCTTGGTGACGTTTTTCCGGTAGGCATCTTTTGCGGCCGCGAAAAGCCATCTGATATCCATGCTTTGTGCCAGTCATTGGCTGCTGAGATAAGTCATCTTTAAGAAAGGGGAATCCAATTCAACGAAAGTAGCCAACGGCCGGATTGCATAAGAGTGATAACCAACGTTGTGTCGGAGCTAATATCCCGACTAATAGCCATTGTTCGTGTGTCTACTCGATACATATTGCTACTATGGTAACAAACCCAGTTACATTTCATATCAGTGTAGGTTATTGTACGCGGTTGTTGAAGCTGCTCGTCCGAACATTTTTTAAAATGTATTCGGTATGGAACACATGGAACACAATGTGCACAGTCTTGTGAACATTGCAGACGAAGTTGAACGCCACGGCGTTTTAGACTCTTTATTTACGTCGACTTTCGAAAGTTACTTAGGTAGCTTAAAGTGTTTACTCAGAAGTCCTGTGGCAGCCCATTGTGATATTTTTTTCATACGCTACTCTTTATAATTATTCTATTTGTTGAGTATTTTCCAAACTCGCATTTATTCACTTTTGTTTAAGTTTGTGTCTATGTAACGGCTACGCGGAAGCTCCAACAAGTGTGAGTTTCAATTTCACTAGCTGATTTTTCATCTATTGCCTTTGTTCTTCAGTGGGCGGAGCTGACAGTTAAGTCCGTTCTGGCGTGGTCGTTTCGCTTGGCTACTCTCGACTTGGTCTTACCGTGGGATCGCGTTATCTATTGACTCGGCCCTTTAGAGTCCATCTCAACCTCTGCAGCAGATTGCTAGACGACTCAGCGAGGTTGCAGTAACCACTTATGGGCAATCAAACTACAGTCCCCTAAGCCACTTCATGGACATAATGCAGAAGTAGTTCCTGCTGGAGGCGAAGACAATAAGCAATGCAAGTGTGCGCTCACAGACAGATTTAGGATTGACATCACACCGGCCAATCCGTGCACTGACATTGGTGGTAAGATAATTTGTCTCACGAACGTATTGTTTGGCCGAGGTAGGCGCCGGGAAATAGTGGTTAGTGAGTTCATAAGCATTCCCAATTATTTCGATTTTCGCAGCAGTCGTCTTTGGTAAAGATGTTTACAGCTGGCCTTGACAGCACTATCAGCTGTGCACCTTTGCCAAATACTTTCAGTAGGTTTCTCTGCTTTCAACAAGGTACACGTTACATTTAAATAGAAATAAATAATAGTTTTAGGAAGCCACTTACTGTCCTTTTGTCCTCGGGGATTGTGCTCGTAAGCCTTACCAACGCACACAGGAAGAGGTTTGCAGGTACTGCAGAAAAGAAGTATTCATAGTGATAGAATGGTTACTCTCAAATTTCATACTAATCTAACTGCTTCTTCCGCATTTGTAGATATTTTTTATGAACTAGTGAACTCGCAGATACCCTTCGCGGAAACGCAGGTCCGCCCCAGATGAAGCGATTTGCTACTTCAGAGGAGAAGGCATCTATTCGCCTGTAAGTTACAGCACATGACGCTGAATGACAACAATGAGGATTCAAATGACTCCAACGACATCCTACCCTCAAGGGAGCCATTGCGCGTTGAGGGTAATAAACCTTCTTTCAACTGACTTCCCCCATAGGGTTCCACGAGCCGCTGTCCAACGGCCGGCTGGCAGACTTGGAGAGGTCCATGACGCTTCTGATGCAAAATATAGCGGGAATGTCCGGAAAATTAGACGTGCTTATTCATGGTGACCGTCGGTTTCAGGGTCTCATACGAAAGTTGGAGGCGTGAGACACTCAACGGTAAACCACCGGTAATTTGGCCACCCCGTTGCCGACAAACCAGTTACAGAAGTCGAGGAGGACGGTGGCGGAATTCCGTCAACTGAATGCCCTTATTGAGGACACTGGAATACGTAGTCAGCTGCTGGGCCGTCACTTTTATCATTATACAGGACACTGGGTCTCATTCCTCACCCGCCTAGCGGGAGATAATTTGAACGACTTCGTCTAGTTCGTCTTCTTTGCTCTTTCCGAAAACGAGATTTGCATTCACGTCAACTTTAAGGGGTGGAAGCTAAAAGACAGACTCAGTCCGTCGGCCCCTTATAATGCCACAGTGGGTAAGTTGGTAATTCCGTGCCTCACTGTCTACATTTAGACGTTTTTGCGCGTGGACCACCACCGACGCTGCCAAGTTATCAGATCCTGAGTCTGCGTTCACCAACTGACTAAAAAGATCGCTGAACTATTACGTCCAATGAGTCAATAAGAACAATAACAGATCAAACTGGACAGGTGAGTCGACTTAAAATTTTGTAAAAGAAATATTGTCCGGTAGAAAACAACCCGGGATCTTCCACAGGAGCCCGGCCATCATCCTCTCAACCGTCAACAATATATCAGATTTTTTAAATTTGTTAATTTAATAACAGTTTTACATTTTACCTGTCTTCAAAACAATTGATCACCACTGGCATACTCTTCAGTTGTCCGTTCAATTAACGCGTACAGTAGCAGGCTAATAAGACTAGGAGTGGGATGGCAGAGGCAATTTTTAATTAGTAGGTTAAAATACGGGTACTGGGTTAAGTTAGCGCAGCGTGCGCAGTGCCAGTAGAAAGCGGCGTTCTGCAGTGTTAGGTCTTCAGTCCTCTCCTCTTCCTCGCCTATATAAACGACTGTACTGCAGACCTTGATGACAATTCCATCACGCTTGCTGATGATATGAAAATCTGGAAAATAATCAGTTGTGTTGGCGATGCACAGAAACTCCAGGAAGATGTTGATAAGTTGGCTGCATGATCCAGGAAGTGACTTCTAGCGTTTAATCTACAAAAATTTGTAGTCTTGTGCCTGGAATCTGGTCAGAGGCGCTTCGCAAAACACGAATACACCACGAATGGGGTTCTACTAAAGGAAAAGAACACGAGCAAAGGCCTGATTGCCTGGACAGGCTTAAGCTTGCTGCACTCTGGGCACTGCAAAAAGCCGCGCAGAAGGAAACTAAACAAATGAAGTCAAAGTGCAGCCGAAATGGATGAGTTTGGTTTAGGCTTTTTTTCCTGAGTTCAAAGGAGACTGACAGTGCCCAAGAGGTGCTATAGTAAACCTACTCTATTCTATTCTATTATGCAGTGCATTGGGCGTATCTTCGTAGTCTTTCCTCCCGAACCCTTCGCGCAGATATTCGGTGCGTTCGTCAGACCGCATTTGGGATACGAAGTGCCAGCATGGATGTCCGGGATTAAGAAAGATAGCGTGGCCATAGAGCAGGTGCAACGACGGGCGATAAGATGGGTGAACGGTCTCAGGAGTCTGTCATATCCAGAAAGACTGACCCATCTTAACTATTCTCCCTGTCCCCTAGACGAATGAGGTGTGACTTCTTATGGACATTCAGCATTAACCTCGGGCATGATCGCTCTCTCCAATATGGAGACCTCCTCGACTCCACAACCATGAGTTACCTGCGCGGTTATCCGTACAAGGTCAAACGGGAGAGTACAGGCCTAGGCCATCGGAAGTTTCTATTCAACCAGCCTGTAGTTCGACCGCGGAACTCACTCCGAAGTGAGATGGCGACATCTGACACAATGGCTGCATTTAAAAGACTGTTGGGTTGCCTGACTTTTGGTAAACGACTCTCACTACGGGACTGTCTGCGGCCAGCCATGAACATTATGTTCCGGTTTTACTCCCTATGTTACGTATCCCTGCACGTTTGTTGAAATTTTCTCCAGCCAACTGTGCAGATGACTACCTTTTGTGCTGCTTGCACATAATTGTACTTATAATCTCATATTTCCTGGAAAAGGCCGTCTGCCGTAACCTATGGAGTTCCACATTGTAACAAGTCTTCTATTAACGAACATGTTACCGGCAACATTTTAGTAAAGCGTGCACTCAATACGACTATTCTATGTACAGTTTTCAATAGTGTCATCAAGGGCAAAGCCTCTTACCTTAAATATGCCATATACTATCTGTGCAGCTTTAGCAGTGATTCTCTCTGCATGAGGTACCAAGGTAAACTAATTTGTGCTACGTAAATCTAGGTCCTTTATTGTTGAGGACTCCGAGAGTGGATATTCCGCAAAATTGTGGGAACAGGAAGCTTGGCAGGGCCAAAAGACATAGAACTACACTTAGACGAAGAAAACTCTATCTGTCATTTTTCATTTTATTTGGTAAGGATTGCAGGCAATACCTTTGAAATCCCTACTGATTACATGCCAGTTTGATGAGTATAACTGTACACAAACAATGGAAATTTTAGCTGTTAAAGTGGCGCTTGCATGATTTAAGTGGTATTATTCCAAAAGACAAATTTTCGCGGTCCACGGGGTATTCAGTTAAGGCTCAGGCTGTGGAGGGAAAACAGGGGATACAAAAAATCATTCCAGCTTCTCATTAAGAGTTGCAGGATCTCGCCCCACAACTGATTGACGGAGGTCATTCCTTCCTCTTCTACCCTTTTTGTAAGAAATTCAGAGCGAAGGTACAACCGGGACATTGTAGCGAGCAGTTTCATTGAGTGGTCATGAGGATTAGGCAAGAAGTGCCACCGAAACGTGTCCCTAGAGCTCAGCTCATGCTTAAGGTCATGTCTTATCTTGTAAACCAGGATAGGGCCACCTCTTTGCTGCTTTTAAATACAGAGGGAATAAATTTGACAGTTCAGTCTTTCCATGTAAGGTTGGTATTTGACCCAACTTTACCAGATTTTCTGCAAGGCATTATGCTGTTTCGAAGCACGTTTGGTCCTTTGCTAGCCATGGCCGCCACGGTTATATCCTATATTCCAGGTAAGGTCGAACAAAGGTGCCATAAACTCTCCCAAACAAGCCCTTGTCAAAGGTCACAAGCACACTTTGATCATGGATTACTTCCGTGGCTTTTTTGCAGCCTTGGTGTACTGCAGTGCAGGCTTCATGTTGCTTTGTATCCAAACACCGTGATCCCTCTGTGAATAATTTGCGGGGTGAGTAGTGTCTTTCAGGTGATATGCCCTCATGCTGTCATATAAATGAAAGTTGGCTGGACGCTGGTGAAGGACGACACACTTCTGTTTCCTGAATTGCTGATGTCCTCCAAGTGATATTTCTGAATCTGCGATATCTTCAGTAATCCACGTTTCTGTGAAAGCCGTAATGTCTGGCTTAATTCCATCAACTAAGTCTCTTAGTTCGTCTTGTTTGTTGAAGAGGCTTTGCACACTTGCGGAGATAACCTTCAGTGACTGTTTCATTGGAGAGCCCCGTCGTACACTGTGACAGGTTCTGACCACAGGAAAGACCCTTTTGTTTGGACTATTTGTCAATTTTTGATCTTCAACCCTTTCTCTTCTCTGCCAATTCTCTCCTTTAATTCTGATCTCAGTTCCCTCATTTTCAATCTTTTCCTCGGCTCGTAGTCTTGTTGAAAAAAGACTTCCTTGTGGGAGTTGCGTAAGGTCGTCTCTACTTTCTAACAGAAGCGCTACGTGGGCTTCGTTTTCTAAGATTATTTTTTGAGGTCTTGTGGATGTTTTTAGGTCACGATCTGGGTCCACTTTACCTAGTCGGAAAGGTTTTTTAACGGTGAATATTTTCCCATCCTTCAGGACAACACTGGCGTATTGATGAAGAAGGTCTAGGTCGTGCGTCACTCGTTCCTTCGGAATGCAGGGCGTGGACTCTAAGGCGTCCCTTATTACAATATTTTGCTTACGATTTATGGAAGAGCTCATTACTGTCCCGTCCGCTCTAGGACGATATAATGCTACTCTGGTACTCCCGACGGATGATGGCACATCGACTTTAGAGTGATTTTCGGCCGGCGAAGGGAGTTAGGGCATGGCTTTTCAAGTGACGTACTTGCTTCGCAGTGGGGCTTTCACAATTATTACCCTGTTGCAATGTACTGCACGAAGGCTTTCTTGTCCTTTTCCATACACGGAATGTTTAGGGCACTTTCCAGAGGAGTAAGCCTTGTGATGAAATGGAGTGACAGCGTCTAATTTCAAGAATAAGGGCGAGCCTTTGTATTTTCTGACAGATCTTTTGAGGGCTAGCCTGGACTTCCCAAGTTTAGTGTTCGGTGATTTGGCAGTTTTCGTTACCTTAGCGGGTAATAAAATCTGAATAATATTTGATGCATTAGCGGCGACCGCCACGTTATTCCGAAGACACCATAATAAGGCACCATAATAAGAGTTTTACCACGCGAAGGACCCTCAGTCCCGGTCTCGTTCTATAGTAGCTATTAGCAAGGACAGGGCCTATGGCGACGGCATTACGTTGCGCCCGAGAAAAAGGAGATGGCGTCAATTGTTTTGATGGTTTTTTGGGAGCACTTTCAAATTTTTTGTGTCCAGGTGGACTGTGTTGCGCTATCCTAGGGTTGGCACGTCTGGCTCGGGCATGGGCGGCAGTGACCGTCCGAATATGTGGTTATTGGAGTCCAACTGTAAAATCAGTACGCCTACATTCGCTCGCTGCGAATGTGAATGGCCTTAATGTAGCTGGACTTAAACGTCAGTCGCCGTACTTATAGCCATCGGTTACAAGGTATTGAAGGGAAAAAGTACCGAAAACCGTAAAAACTCGGCAGGAGGGTAGAGGACAGTCTCAGTAGAGGAAAATATGGGCACAAAGTGGCCTAAGAGGGCGTAATGAGCTAAACGATGCTGGAAGATCTTCCAGTGGACTTAAAGTCCATCGAACTACGTGACAATCGTTTTCCTCACGCCCTGTGTAAAGTATGCAATTTGGAGGTTTTAGTTCATTCCAGGTGTGACAGAACTTCAATCCAACAAAATTATCGTTATAATGCAGGTGGATATTTTTGGCTGCAAGAGCCCAGGAGCGCAGAGAAGCAAGGAATGATGACGTCACATCCCAAATGTCAAATCGGGATTCTGACAAAGGCGGATGGCGAGATAATCAATGACAATTGCGATTACCCAGTCGTGCACTCGATTCAATGAACGATAACGCGCTTCACAGTAGTAATCCTAACAACCAATGCATATACAAAAGTTCCGTAAAGATCGTTGTGATGTGCACGGATATCAAGAAGACAGGGACATTGCTGAAAACAGCCAGTCTATATGCAACCTACTTTATTAATAATCTTATGGTCATAGAAAGTATCTCAAGAAAACTAGATGTTGCACATTTGGGGGAAGCTTCAAGTGGTTAACCTGAACAATAAATCCATCAACGCATTTCTGGATAAGGACATGGTCCCAAATCAAGGCAAGTTTGTATACATCATTTGTATATCGAGGACGGATGTCTGATGCCAAATCCGGCAGTTTACTGACGTAAATTAGAGAGTAAAAATAACAGTGAGTAAGCTAAAAGTGTCAATCATCATAGCTCTACTCCGCCGCTGAGCTTTTTGAGATCTTGCTATTTAGGTGACCGGATAAGTCTGACAGTCCGACCGTCGATTTGGACGATGTCCACCGTGTGCTACACAGCTAGGTGCAAAGGCATGGTGACTTACATGCGAATTGGTTCACAATGACAGCTGACCTGCGCAAAATCTACCGCACTCTCTCTTCCCCACTCCCCACCCGGACCCGGTGTCAAGACGGAGTTAAGAAGACCGAAGGCGGGAGAGGACGCAGGTGGCTGGCACAGCCGGATTCTCACCTGAGCGTACCACCACATCTCCTGGTTCACAACATGCACTTACCTGGGATTTTTAACTAACAACAACAACCCAAAGGGGTCAGAAGAACAAGGATGATGACTTGGCGGCCATGCCCATCACCTGTATATCCAGCGGGGACGCATGAGCATCTATTGGCAGGGAACCAGGTGTCAGAAAACTGACAGCGCATACCAGGCTGCGAAAGCCATGGCTTACTGATAATGGCATAGCAAATGCTTTCGGACCTTTTGACCTAGAAGGGCGACACCTGGCCCTCACTCTTTAAGACTGAGTGACCAAACGGTCTTCGACTGTGAGGCCCTGCCCATAAAGCACACACACAAGCACAAAACTCCCCTCATATGTATGACAGTGTCACAGATCGCTTGGAAAGGGCCGTGCCAGCCTGACTCCCAGCCCACCAGTCATCCACTCCACACAACAGACACGACTGAGCAGACTGCGTGGACTGAGTTGAGGCGTCAGTCGGCTGTCTTCTAAATCACGCTGCTCGATGCACCATCTTCCAGATAGGTCTAGTGCGAGTGTGAATGTCCGATCTTTCAGTACAAACGGTATAGTATTGAGAATAATTGACTGTGTTTTTGGGCGCTCCTTTTTCACTGTTACCAGGTAAATATGTGCATAATTTATATGCGCGATTAATCTAAGCATGCAATTGATATCACATTTTACAAACATTGCCGTCCCATATGAGTTGGACGGGAAACTATAAGGGCTTTGCCTTTAGTTCTCGATCACTTGGAAAAGGAAATGTGGAATATGCATCAACATCTAAGTGTAAGTTGGAAAGTTGCAACTATCTTATTTCCAATATTGTTTTTTTGAGACCATCTTATCGTCCGGTCTGCAAATGCACGAAGACATCAGACCGAATATTCCGGCAACAGGTCCACAGCTTGAAGTTGAGACAATAGCTTTGCTTTTCTGCCTTATTGTAGGGAAGGAAGTCTACAGTGCATAAGTATTTTTGCTCGAGGCGCAGACTAGGAACTTCGCCAGTTTGATTGTGTGACGCAGCGATTGGAAGGGTTGTCTATGATGCCCACGTGTTCTCCTTGACTGCTATTCGTAACTAAATGCTGCCTCAGTTCTTTTTATTTGAATACCCCGACTGTAGCTTAAAAAGTCTACCTGCGTAACAATTTAAGTTTTGAGTAAGCGCTTAAGCGCGACGCAAGAAGAATAACTGAAATAAACTGTTGCCGGTTCGTTACTATTTGGTGAAGTACTAAATAATATGAGTTAGTACTTGTTTCGGTTAAAGCATGGGCAGGTACTGCGGCACGTAAATCCTATCAAAGTTGATATTTAATCAGTTCTTTGAAGGCTTCCTTATCATTCCTATCTTTTTGTATCTACCCATTGGTTTCGAACACCATTTAAAATGTCGGTTTGGTGGAGGCTTATTCAAAGTTTTTTTCAATGAATTTAGTTTACTTTGAAATCTCATCCTAAACCTTACACGCGTTCATGTTATACTGACAACTTACTTTTGGCGTACTCCTGTCGAGACTTCATATATCCAGAGAGCGCTACCACAGGCAACCGATGACGACCCATAAATTATAGAACAATATTCCAGTGCGTTCGTCAAGAGGAGGTTCGTTTGTTGTGACTCTGCATAGCGAATACATTCTGATATCTTTCATATCGACATTTTTCGCAATTACATCCTTTCTCTCCTGGCTTTTTTATGTCATTAATTTCCTGCTTCTTCTGGCGCGTTCTGGTTACTTCAGGTTAGATCGTCATAGGAAAATATAACCAAAGCGTTGTATTTTATTTGACTTTGGCTGTCCTACTGAAGAACTCACTCGCTAATATGGTTATTTGCAGGCGTGGGCATTCTCACAATATTGCGTTTTACTTGTGTGTGATTACTCCAATTGGATTAAGGAGAGCATCCCAAATATTAGAGACATACTTTACGTGCTGGCTCCTGCCACCTCCGTCTTCTAACGGCTTCAAGGGTATAACGCAGGCAGCGGCAACCTGAAGAGGCCAAAATTCGCACCGTTCGTATGTCTCACGATGTGTTTCGCAAACCTAACATTGATCTAGTGCCCGCGACGTTAGCATGCCCAAGCGGCGTAATGTTCGCACTATTCCCTGTCGGATACCGGACAAGTCGGAATGCGCAAATATCGGTCTTACACGGCCTTTGAACTTTTATATGGCTTTAATGCACAAATCGAGGTCTAATCGGTACTTTTAGAGGCATTCAAAATTTGCGTCAGTGCTTGTGCAGAATTTCAGCCTGCCTTTCAATCACAGCACTTGCAGAACTTATATCTGAAATTTTAGGTTTTTTAAAACATATCCATCCTAACCTCTTCGGAAGAATTTTCAGACATAGAGAAGCGAGGTCAGATTGGGGAATCTGAACGATGGCCATGCCCTGAAGTTTGAATAGCTAGAAATTTAATCGGTGCGCCAAGTTCACAAAAAGAACCTGAGGTAGCTGTGTTACTTCGAAACTACTGAATCCCTTAAAAAACGCTGTCAACGGAGAACGCGGAAAGAATATCGACCATTTACAAGCGTTCGAAGATTTTCGCCAGACGCTCTTCTCTAAACGCCAGAAGAGAACAGAGGGCCAACCTAATATATGGAAGGCAGATTTTAATATGATGAAGAACGAATTGCTGTCTGTGAATTGGGACCAAATACTCAGGGGAGATCCGGAGGACGACTGGAGATCTTTTAAAACGATTTCATTCGATCTGATTAGGCGCTGTTGTCCACCTAAAGTACAAAAAACAACTAGTCGACCTGCTTGGTTAACTAGGGACCTAAATAGGCAGCTACGAAAGAAAAGCAAAAGATGGAAAAAATTCAGGGAAACTGCGTCATCAGCGCATTTCGAAGAATTTCGTCGTCAACGAAATGCCGTCAAAAAAAAATACGTCATGCACGGAAGGAGTATGAATCCAAAATTATACGACAGGCTGAACAGAAACCTAAGATTTTATTTCACTATCTGAACAGTAGACTGAAAAATAAGGACCCGGTCGCGGTGCTGAAGTATGGTAATGGTGTAGAGATCACTGAAAACAGCAAGAAAGCCGAACACTTAGGACAGTATTTTGCCTCGGTTTTTACTAGAGAAACAGAGTTTTGCAGTCGCAGTACTAGCAATGCTGTTGAGACTGCTAATCGCGTGCTTGACTCCATACTGTTCCCGACAGCTGTCGTGGAAAGGGAGATGAAAAATCTCAAGGAAGCAAAGTCCTCGGGTCCGGACAATATACCGGCCAAATTCTTGAAGGAACTGGCGAATGAACTTTCCAAACCACTGGCACACATCTCGCTCGTCATTCGAATTAGGGAGGTTGCCATCGGAATGGAAGACAGCAAATATCTTTCCGATATAGAAGGGCGGGGCTCGCACTAATGCTAACAATTACCGGCCTGTTAGTCTAACCTGCATCTGCTGTAAAATAAGGGAGGCCATAGTTAAGAAAGCAACTATGGAGTTCCTGGAGCAGGGCCATTTAATCTCAGACCTGCAGCACGGCTTTAGACAGATCCGCTCGTGTCTTTCCAGTTTATTGCTCTCGACGGAGCAGTGGACTCGCGCACTGGATGAGGATGGGAGGGTTGATGTCATATACACAGACTTTAAGAAGGCGTTCGACAGCGTCCCACACAAACGCCTAATCTACAAACTTTCGGAAATTGGGATAAGAGGAAAGCTGCTGACATGGATTACAGATTTTCTTACTGGGAGATCGCAAACCGTGTGCATTGAGGCCTCAAGGTCAACTCCTACTCCCGTTCTAAGTGGTGTACCCCAGGGCTCCGTCTTAGGGCCGTTGCTATTCCTGGTTTACATTAACGACTGCGTCGACGACCTGGGATGCAACGCCATCATGTTTGCTGAGGATGTTAAGCTGTGGAGACCCATCAGATCTGATGCAGACAGGTACGCGCTTAAAGACAGTCTCAACCGCCTAAACAGTTGGTCAGCTCGCTGGCTCCTCAATTTTAATGTGGAAAAATGTGTGGTCCTGAGACTCCGCACCAGACGGACCAGTAAGGAGGACGATTCCTTTCAATACGTCCTTGGTGGTCAGCCCCTTTCAAATTTTGTGGAACAGAAAGACCTGGGCTTCCTAATGACCTCCTCGCTGAAACCATCATCACAGTGTCAAAGGGCAGCCAAAAGTGCGATAAGGGTGTTATTTGCGCTGAGGCGAGAATTTGTGCAGATCGACAAGGAACTGTTCGGAAAAACCTATGGGGCATTCGTCAGGTCTCACTTAGAATATGCAGTCCAGGCCTGGCGACCGTGGTTAAAGAAAGATTATCAACGACTGGAAAGAGTACAGGCGATGGCTACGAAGATGGTCAAGAATCTTCATCATTTGCCTTACGAAACCAGGCTGACCGTACTAAATCTCTTTCCTCTAAATTACAGGCTACTGCGCGGCGATCTCATTCAAATCTACAGGATTGTCAGAAGCCGTGAGTGTGCCCTAGACTTTGATGAATTCTTTGAATTGGCCCGGACTGACCGTCTGAGTGGTCATCCGTTCAAACTGCAAAGGAAGCGGGCTCATTCGGACGTCCGACGGAACGCCTTCTCTCACAGGGTCATCGGGGCATGGAATGGACTCCCTGACGCTGTCGTTCTTTCCGAAAGTGTCAAATCCTTCAAGTGCAACTAGACGCTCACTTGTTGAGAACCTACTGTACATACAATAATGATTGTTTTAGCGGCGGCAGTTTGCGCCTAGCTCACACTTACCGCTAACTTCTTAACTTTTCGCATTTGCTGATGTAATTGATGACTTTATATCTGTTTATCGATATGAATAGGGAGCTCAAGGGCGAAAGCCTCCTTCCTTTAATAAACTGACTTAAACTGACTTAAGTCAACTCGAACGATGGGCGCCACTTTCGTGTTTGTTTGTCTGGTGGGCCTTCTGTAGTAATAAAATGGGTGGTGACGGCGGCAGTATACCCCGTCGTGTCGAACTTGTGCGGAACAAAAAAGAGCAAGAAAAGGCCGAAAGATCAGCGCTTAACGCTGCGCGATGGAAGCACTGCGCGCTAAGTGAACAACCACTCCGCCAACCAATTGTTGCGTGCAAGTTAGGGAGGTAAGACATATCCTTCCATTAATCTGAGATGCGTACAGGTTGTACAACAAGGAGGCGATCATTGAAAAGTTGCTGGACAGTAACAAATTCTCTAGTAAAGCGGCAGATCATATAAAGAGGCTTAAAGACGTTCGTGAACTTAAACTAACACCCGATACTTCCGAAAGTCAGACCTCTACGGGCACCATTCCTTCCGCGGAAGGAAAATCTGAAAAATTTTGCTGTCCTATTATGAATATTGAAATGAATGGATCCTATCCTTTTGTTTTCTCTTGGGTCTGCGGTTGTGTTGTTTCGAAGCGTGCGTTGGACGCCGTGAAGGACAGTGCGTGTTTACTTGTAAGTCCCCTGTTTTCTATGCACTGTCCTGATTTGTTTTTGTGCTCTTATTTATGCTGAAAAAGAATCTTGTAGTTATATCGTCCTTTTGCTAGGACAGATTGCAAGCAACCTTTCAACACTCCTCTCTTAAGGATGCATGCTTTTAAAGTATGAGGTCTCGTCCATTGCCGTTTTATATTACAGAGCCTCTTCTCTACTCATGGACAATACTTAACTGAATCAGACAATACGCTGCATCTTTGCACGGCGCTGTCATAGTGGCCTTGTTTAGACTTTTCGAGTGGGACTTGGCCAACCGTGTTCATGGTCACTGAAATCTTTGACATCTTTACCATAACCTGTGCTAACGAGACCAGTTTTTTTGTTTCTCCTTTTAGTTAACCACCGTCACTGTTTCACTACTTACAACTATTACCCGTAACTACCGTATAGGGATTGTTAAGACTGAAAGTTGGATTGCGGCGGAGTAGGACACAGTTGAGAATCCTGGTTATACTGGTTATGCTGGCAACGTCGTTATGCCTATGACACGTCAACATGGGGCATCATCGGGGCCGGCTAGATCAAGCATGATCACAGCCGTACCAAGCAAGCAAGCAAAGGCAAAATATGGTATTTATGTATGTTGTACGACACTAAAACGATTTTGTGTGTAGTGGATTTTGAGCTGCTATGGGGACTGTTTTAATTATTTAATTGAATGGAGTTTTCTGGTGTTTCGTGACGTATTACACGGCCAAATTAAAGTATAGTTGCTCACTGACTCGGTGGCTTGAATCAGAAGCCGAGTCAAGTGAATGAACGTTTTAGTTAACTTCACCAACCGGGCGAGTATGTTAGCTGCCTCGTTGGTAAACTTTGCGAGCAAAAGTTTCAGTCGTTTTTTGTGCTCTCTCTATCTGAATTAATTTTCATCGCTTGGACCTTTTCGTGGTCACGACATTTCTCATTCAACTTTCAGAAGAATGGTAATATTCGCTTATTCAGATTCTGTATGCTCCCGCACCACCGTCGGTTAGCCTATCAATGACGTGAAAACGCGCATTCGGTTTCCATCGACGTATACATGCCTGTCTGGTGGTTTATTTTACTGGACTCCAAATGTATTATCCGTTCTCGCGGTGCTGCACCATGACAGTCAGCCGTTGCACTTAAAAAGCAAACTTTGCCCAGGATTTCCAATTTCTTAAGTTTTTTAAACATCCTCCAGTGTTCTCCTTCTAAATGAACTATCCCTTACCCTTAGTAGTTCTGATCGGAGTTATTACATTCTCTATTTTTAGTGCAGCAAAAAATATGAACCGAAAGACATTATCTTGTTAAATCCCGAATCCGAAGAGGATCAAAAAATTGCCTTGGATCGCCTCCGTGCTTCAAAGGAATCGAGTAAAAAGGTTCGTTTTGTCATTCATTTAGTCAGTTTTGTGGGCTAAACCTCCATGATATGGGTCCCAACGAGATTTCATGTTGTTACCGGAGATTGTAAGAATTAGACTGGAAGCTTGTATCTTTTCATTCCGTTTCCAGTTGACCCTTCTAGAGTGGTACGATTTCTAGTGAAAAAGTAATCTTTACATGATGGGCGTCCAGCGTGTTATTTTGTGCTTGCTGCAACTAAGGCCATGCTAGCCGTCCATATCTAATTTTAGACGCAAGTGTTGAGATCGTATGTCCGCAAAACTGCAAGATGACATTTCGTGTTCATCGTTGCTTATCAGTTCGTAACACCTTCGGTCGTCTTTGTTAGCCCCTTATCCAAGGCGTATGTTTAAGACGGGTAATCCGTCCTATGCGAATTTTGTGGAGCAACCCACCTCAGTTTGACACGTTGTGCACCAGGGCAATTGGTGTCTGGTTGAAAGCAAACAACTGATTCATCAGCTCGGATGTTTACTGTTCCGGCTTCATTAGATTCGCACATGCCATTTGCGACGTATGCACAGGAGCTTTTAGATTTCAGCCAACTGTCATATCCATCATGGGTTTTGCCGCCGCGTCACACCGCAGGCACCTTTCGGTGTTCCGTTACATGTTATTGTGCAGTATGACTTCGGCGATCGAGTGCTGGATGCATTGGGGTCAGGCTTTATCCCCTGAACTTGTCATATTGATCACTTTGCCTTCGGTTGGTGACAGTCGGTCTTCTGCATTATCAGTCACTAATTAATCAGCTTTTAACCTGAGAGCGAAACCTTTCGGAACCTCACTTCAAATTTTAGTTTTGACACCGTCAAGATGGCTAGTTGAAGCCATAGAATTTGAATACATAAAAATACCTGTACAGCATCTCTGGTCCATAGTCTGCTGCTTACGGGGTGCTGACTCAATTCACGGGAGTCTTGCTAACGAGGGCAATCCAAGGTAATGATTGAAGACTCAGCCAACTTCGGAATAGATCCTACAGGACCAGTCGGAATCGACGTGACTGCAAGTAAACCATGTTGAAGAAAATCGCGACTCAGAAGAAGCCTGTTCGTTTAACGTTTCGAATTGTAACTCGAGCCGATCATCAGGGACAGTCAAGATAAGCTGCTATTTATAGTACCCATGTGGTTGCATGGCACTTACGTTCTATAAACATTACACCCCTTGTGCCCCTATAATTCTTTTCCCGATTGCCTCTGATGGATTTGAGTGAGGATCCGCAACTTCTGGCGAATAAACATCGCGTTTCAGCAGTCGCCTCATTTCCTTATTCTTTTGAGCTACCTTTTGGAAATAGCCTCCTCGTTTCTGTCGATGTTGCGACTGTCAGCAACGCGCGGGGAATTTGTTCGACAGATCATATGTCCACCCAGAGTTTCCGCTTTTAAATTTCAGCAACATACCCGGGAACAAACTAATTTCCAGGCCAGTCTGAGACTGGTCACTCGAGCGATTCAGCACGGTAATATTCGTAGCAGGGAGGCCCCCGATGCATAGACCCGCGGTCATTTTGACAGCTGTTCATTTGCGATTAACAGTGGACTTCTAAGCCACGCTTTCTGACCAGGATGCTGATGCTGCTGACGATTGTGTATCTGTTCCCGGCTCCGGTTTTTTTTATTGAAGACAGTCGGAAATAAATCGTTGGGAGGCTGGGGAGGGGAGGAAACGCCAGACATGTACTTATTTGCCCCTTCTAGTTCCCCAACGGCTGCCCGTCTCGCTTGTTCGAGGTTTTTGCCGTAACTTCGGGCTTGTCGGAAACTAACCGCTTGAGAGGGAAGACGAGTGAACGCTTTTACTTCCACAGTGCCGTACTCGAACTTGCGGTATTTTTGAGATGCTATGTGTGCCGTTCATCGCATCCTTTTCGTCTGCTTACTCACTTTACTAAAGAGCCCACATGCAGCCAGATATTCTTCAGCTCGCCGCTCGTCTGGTAGTCGTTTGCTGGCCTAACAAACACTCACCCCTGCGTTTGGGGTTCAACATGCAAACATATATACCAAACCACTTGACAGTGTGGCTCATAGTCGGTTGGAACCAGCACTTAGGTTTGCCTACGTGTCAAAACCTGCGACCTGCTATAGTTATTATTGGTTATGGGACCCTTGGGAAGCTTCATGATGCGCGTTTCTGGTCACATTGGACACTGAACATCCCACGGAATCCTAACGCGAGTGTCCTCTGCGCAACAACAATTTAAAACAACCGAGGGCGCAAGAGTCCGACATGGAGGCTGCATTTTAATAACACCAGCCAAGTACCAGAATTGCCACGTTTTCCAAAAAAGTGTCTCCCTCTTTTTTACAGTCAACTTCGTCTAAAATCCAAAAGAAGACTTCTGATGCAGTTGCTGGCGGAAAGCGCACAGCCGACTCCAGTCACCCAGTCCCAGTAAAGAAGGAGAAGAAAGAGGAGGAGCGGCAGGAGGAGCCGTCAAATCATCACAACGGATCTATACAGGATGACCCTAACGCGTCATCGGTCTATAAGTCGCTGTTTACAACATCGAAAGAAGCTCTGAATCAGCCGAAAGCCCATTGGGTCACGTTTAACCCACTGTATTTCAGATGACTTTTGACTTCACTTGTTGCTCACCTGTAAATATATTTCCGCCTTCTTTTGTGCTTAGTATTGTTCTGCCCCAGTTGCTTCGTCTGAGTTCCGTAAGTTCTAACCTTTATTACAGAGTTATGTAAAGCCCATTACTCCTCTTAGAAGGACATTATTAAGGCCTTATTTCATACAGTCGTGTTGTAGGCCTTGTTAGCCCAAAACCCGATTTTACTACAGACATGAACATTGGAACAGTTTTTGTTGAAGCCTTGCCGACTTAAATTGAGGAAGTTGGGAGATGCATCAGATAAACAGTTTGTTGAACTGTGTTCTGAAGACCTGACCCATCTTGTTCACAACAAGAATACTGGCACATCATTTTTCCTAATGTTCACTTGTGACCATTGCCTCGCAGACGCACCACATTCTGGTACGAACGAAGGTGCGAGTTCCAAGGGACAGTTGGGAAGGGTGCGCGACCTTCTCATACTCCCCTCTCCTGAGACACGCCTGGTTACGGTCTTGAGCCTGTCATAGGAAGCCGCTACTTGCGTCTCGTCACTATCCTACGTTTTTATGTGCACCGCAACAACTGCAACACTGACGTCGGCACCACGAAGACACACAAGTGCAGTCTTCCATGACGTCGGCCTCCTTTGCATAAGCGAAGCTTCGGCCTGGTTAGCCAGAGCGGCTGCGGCACCATTTAAATCAGTGTTATCAGTGATACCGCCCTTGTAGAGGCGGAGGCGCATCTCGGCCCCTGCGGCTCGAGCCATGACAAGTCAAGCGTAGGCGAGTAGCGTCCACATTGTACTGTGTCAGAGTCCGCGTGGTAGAGCTCGGCGCCGCCGGCGCGCAAGGAGCTCTTACGCTCCAGCATTCTGTACCCAGTCTCCCCCCCCTTCTTCAGCGAATAGGCAGTTGTGAACCGTGCAAGCGGCAATGTCTTCGCATGTCTGGACACCGGCCTGGCAAGGCTGTTACCCATAAAAGGAGCTATATTACGACAAGGCAAATGTTGCCTGGTTTGTAGGAGTACGTCACGCGCCACCGTCGCCTTACGAGCCGGGCCTCGCTCATCGCCTGGAACATATTCCCTCAAGTCTCCCTGACAAGGACCTACTGGGTCTGCCTTACGTTTGCGGCAACTTAAGTGTCCAGAGTTCTTCCAGTGGACTGGATGTCATGTACACATACAGACGTTTTTCGCCAGAGAGGAAATCCGTAGTCTACTGGTAGGTATACAGTCAAGGCTTTGAGCCTTCAATCATTAACAATGCGCACTGTTTCTACTTTCCGTCTGGGCTGTAATTGCTCTTGTGCCGGGCACAGGCAAAACACCAGGGTCTAACTTCGTTATCCGTTATGGTGGTGTCTGGCTGCTCCGACAGACGTCAGGAGATGAGGTCATTCGCGACATGATGTCCTATCTTCCTTGTCTCGTCTGCTTGGGGCCAAAGAACACGATTGATATTTTTGTCAGTATCATGAAAGTCAACTCTGGAGACTGGTAAATACATGCGATATATGGTCGCCAACGCCAAGTCGTATACTTTGCTGCGGAGGACTGAGATGAGCGGGTCGTCACAGTAAATCCAGCCATCCATCAGGTCCCCCACTGGTTTGCCATTGGTGATCCCTGTTAGGGCCACCCAGAACGCAGCGCATCATTCATGTCGTCCGGTGTTCACGCGCAGCGGGGACCATCAAGCCGCAGGCCAGTCTCGTCTAACGAGCTCCCACTCTAATCAGCGCGCCGTCTGACCGTACACGACCTTCCGGTGCCAACATCCCTTGAGGGCCTACTCACACTGACGCTCAGATGACAACCAACGAGAATACGCGAATCGGGGAAAGACATTGTCCTTAAGTATGATGCCCTGGACAGAAGGGTTGGACAGTTGATGTACGCACAACGACTGTCGCAGTAAGGTCGTTCTCTGCCCTTCTGTCGGCTTTCTGTCCCACGAAAGGACTGATGAAATACTACTGGGGGAATGTAACACGTGTGGTAATGGTGGCTGGCCGGTGTGCTCTTAGAACACGTCGCTGATGTAGTATTCAAGTAACCGAGGAACGCAGCACCAATTGACTGCATTCTTGTGGGCGAGCACTGGGTAGGTGTGGCCCTTACCTGTCGTCCAATTCATGAAGACGCGCCTAGCGGGGGGGGGGTGGGGGGCACAGTTCACACCACGTGAGAATGGCGCTCTCCGCCTGCGTCTCAAAAGCTTCACGAAAAAGCCCTTTGTTCATCGACTCTCACACAGTAAAGCAATCAGCCGCCCTCATCTGGGCGACATCGACTGCTGCGCTTTGCTGGAAAATAGGGGATGGCTCTTTTTTCCCAGGTGGGTGCTCAGCCACGAGTGCAGATATTCCTTCTGCATTGCCGGCGACTGCTTACTCCGCAGCCAGCCGTCATCGAAGACTGTGAACGCGTGGGTTAACCCGCAGCTGGACTGACAGCCTCACGTGGCTATAGTCTTGGCGAGTTAACTGGGCGTTCGTCGCTTCCAAACTCAGGCGACGCTCTAGCGCTAGCTTGGAAGGGGAGTCGACGTGTTCTAGCAGACGGGTCGTATGCGTAGTGAGAGAGGGGTGGAGAATAAGCCCCTTTGAGAACGTTTCAGAAAAACACCCCAGTCACCAAATGCAAGATGCGAAGCCTAATCTCAGCTCCGGCGTTTCAGCCGAGAGTGATGTAACGGGATGCGGAAGCCACAATAGGCTAGACTGAGTGACTTCGCAGCAGTCAGGCCAGAGTGAGACACGCGATCAAGGTCACCAAAAATCTCTGCATGTCATAAAATGTCGCACCACGTTGTCGACCAGAAAAACGCCAGGAGCATGCGAAGTATACGTCTCAAATAAAAAATGCCCTCTATTTGCTGCAGCAAAGATGACAGCTGAATAGTCACGCATAAGTGGGAGAATGCAAGCATCTACTTATCGCCGGATTAAGGGCTGGAAGATGTGATAGGTACGTAGACGTCGAATGTGATGTGGTAATGTAGGCCTCTTGTTAAGGAAGGATTTGACGTCGGAGGGAGGAGGATGCGAAAGGGGAGGACGGGGAACACCGAAGTACTGGAAAGATTGAACTTCGCCATGGAGGGGATGCCTAGACCTGACTGAAACCTTTCTTGGGAGGCTGGAGACCAACCTCATTTTCGGCGGGATGACCAACAACCATATCAACAGCATACTTAATGCCTTAGCAGCTGTTAGGTTATCTCAGATCATCGGCATGCAAAGAACGGAAAGGTGGGGGAATTGATTTGCAGTTGACTGACTGGTCAGACTGGGTTTGGAAGATCAAGAGATAATTTAACGGGAAGAGCCTCATTAAGACTGTTTGTCCGGGCGAAGATGCAGTTGGGGGCTATAAAAGGTGCTGTAAGCGCCTCCTCTGTCCTCGGCACACCACGGCTCTCTCCTGTCATTGCTCACGTCCCCGCATTCTCCAGCAGAACCACCTACATTCGAGATGGATAGTCTATTCACGTTGCGCCGTTCATTCTTGTATTATTATATCCCTTCTTTTGCCTCTTAAACGGGCCACGCGGTAGATACGTTGGACCAACACGGGGTTACATCGAATTCTGGCAGGCGTTATCAGGAATACGCACTCCTAACGAATTTCGGCATTCGCAGTGCGGTAGGTCCACACGACAGTCTTACCGTCGATTTCGACAGCAGGGTTGGAGCAGGGATGGTGACTTGCTCAGCATCTGCCACACCCTCCCCTCCTCCCCCGCCTGGGTCTGGTGTCATGACAGAGTTAAGAAGACGGGAAGCAGGAGAGACTGCGGGTGGCTGACGCGACGAAACCCGCACCTAGGGGCGTACCACTACATCCCCTCGTAAATAACAAATATTTAACCGGGTTTTTAAACAACAACAAAAAGGGGCGGGGATGGCACGTATTCCAATTGGCGTGACGTCAGCCGACGACTGGGCGTGCCACCGCACCCCAGTGCGAATTCCCGACAATACTTGTCGGACTTCGATCTAGTTCCCGGATTGGTTCAGCGCATCTATCACGTGGCCCGTTCTACGGTTGCATCTGCGTGTGACGTACCTCAGACGTAGGCTGTCATGGTAAGGCCTCCAAAATTTTCCCATGTATCCTGTGATAAGTTGCTTTTTCACTATGTAGTTATGCGTGATTGCTCTATTCTCTTAAGGTCGACCTCACTCATAAATGTTTCATCTATTTAAAAACGGCTTTAGCTTGCTGCGCAAACTTGATTTCAAGGAGCGATGATCGTATTGGGAGCCGTTTTGACGAGACCGCTCAGAAGGAACTGTGCCGTAGAGGCGGATGGGAAGTCGTTCTCGCAGAGGCAATTGAAGTTTTGCTAACCATATCGCCTCGCCTACATCAAAAAAGACCGAGCCGACTGTACGCGGCACGCTTTTGCAAGAAATCAGTGCACACAGCGACATCAGAGTGGGGTTGGGGCTAGGAGCTAGAGTGACTTTTTGATATCGATTGCATACCCTCTCAAAACAGCCATTTAGGTTGTTGAACGAAAATTATGAACGCGCGGAACCACTACTCAAATGCTGTGGGTAGCCTTATATGACTAAATAAACAATAAATGCCGGAAATACTCAAATCGCTCCCAGCTGCGCGCGATGAACCAACTGCGCTCAGCTCTATCGCCAGTTTCTTGGCAGAATTGTACAGCCAGTTGGTGCATGGGGAGGTGGGAGGAAGAGAGAATGAGGCATGCACTGGGGATGTTACCCTCACAGCACATCGGCGCAGTCCATACAACACTAACTCCGACGCACTATCATCTACCGCGACGAGCTAGGAGTCGCGGTTTGGAGATTGCCAACTGATATGATAATTTCGTTTTTCTTAGAACTGGGACTCAGGCTGCAATGGCTCCTTTTGAATGCGGGCCTTATGATACCCTCACTCATGCCGAGTCGCCATAACAGTAGCCCGGTGCATGTGTATCGCGTGTGGTGCGCGTAGAGAGGCTATTTAGCTTTGTCTGCCACTACGTCCGGCTACGTGATTTTCCCAATGCACACCAGAACCCTGCAACCCCTATCATGCTGTCTATTACTTGAAGGAGGATGTGGCAAGTCCTGTGCAGCGTAGGAGGGTTGTGTCAGATGTGATGTAAAACCCATGACTGGTACAGTTTAATTATCAATCCGTAGTCGGATTACCCTGTTTGTCTCGCGTGTGCATGATGCACGCCGATGTTCGCCGTTAGCACCCTTTCACAGCCCTTCCCTGAAGTAGCCCAAAGAGTTGCAACCCCACCGGTAGTCTTGCAGGCATGACAGAAGCACTCACAGACTCGAAGTGAATCGTGTATAAGTTTATTGTATTTTTGTATCCCTTGTATGTTCTAATCTCTTTATAGATAGTATTGCGGTTTTATACCTTCATACCCCCTTTTATCACTATGCATATACATTCGTGTTTAGTGCGGTCTTTAGTGACTCCTTTCAGTGCTTCCTTCGTCAGAAAACGATCCCAAATGCTTTGCTTAATCGCGTATGTTTTGTACTGAACGTCTTTGGCCGGAGAGTGACCCCCAGCTTTTACTGCCACTCCAGTCTTTTGTTGTCTTTGGGGTCTCAGTATCGTAGGTTCCAGTTGTACTTGCGATTTTTAGTGAAAATCTGCTGTGGATTTTTTTCGGTTGTTCGACCACCACTCCTGCTGCCGGCTTCATGTCGCTGCGCATAAGGCCTTCAGTCGGGCATACACAGGTGAGGATAAAGTGTAACATCTTAGCTGGTCTCGATTTGGTCTTTTATCTGGAAAAATGTGACAGTAGAACACGGACGGACACTTCACGGATCATCCTAGACTTCCAAACTGAGTTGAGCACTCGCGCCAGCCCTAAATAATGATCAGACTGGTGTGTACCATTATCGTAGTAAGGACGCTCACCGATCGGGTTGCGAGACTTACGTGTCCCTTTGCGTCGTGGGGTTTAATGTAAAGTCGTCACAGACAGTCACTTAGCGACCAGAAACATATGTAGATGAAAATCACAGACGAAGACAAGGGAGGAGACACGATCGCTGGAACGAGGGCTTCATCAGCCTGACGCTCCGGATTCTTAGTTTGATCCATTGTCAGGGAAAGAGTCCGATAAGGGTAGCAAATTGCCCAGGTATTGCAGTATTTATAGGATATGGTTGCTAGGCCGCTACATGCCTACGTGACAGTTCCCGAGTGCATTGCTAGTCGACTGACCAGGTGTTGAAGTATGCAATTGCTATACCCTTGTGTGCCGGTCAAGATTATTGGTTCCCTCTCTCATCGCACGCAGTCGAATTGCTGACTGCCGGATCTTGTCACTTGTGTGGACTTTGGGCAATTTGGCTCTTCGACATTCACATCAGAAACGCTGATCATCCGCGCGCCCTCCTTACTGCTAATTATTTTACCTAGGCAAAGTCTCATTGTCGAATGTGGAGCGGGGAGATCGCTGCGCCTTTGGTTGACTGAGGACCGGAAGACCATGATTCGGCAGTTCGCGGCTCACGGGGACGTTGCCTCTAGCATGAATCTCTCCTTCGTCAAACTGAAGTGTATGGTTGGGTCCAGTCGAATGAGTGGTGACTTGGGAGCTGCCGTCTTTCCTCCTCAATACTGTTGCATGCTCGGCCGCCCCCGTCCGGAGTAGTCTTCCGGTGTTTCTGACATGGTTGCTTTGTCTAAAACTGCAACAGGCCCGGTAAACGACTACAGATTAAAGTGCGACTCCGAAGCGTTAGGCTTATAGAGCTCTTGTTCCAGCAATTTTGTCTCCTTTGCGACCACTTCCTGGAACTCGCCTCTTCTCTTTTATTATCAAAGACAAAGGAGACTGGAATAGCCACATCTGGCCTAATAGTCGTCATAAATCAGCCATAATCAACTTTAGGTTCGCAGCACCTGAAATTTGAACCCGAGAACTTTGTCATTGAGTTTGTCGAAGGTGCGATGGTCGACAACTTGGAGGTTCCTAAATCAGAAGGCAACGAAGATAATTAGGCGGACGAATTTTTTTCTGAGGCCGAGAGTGTACACACAGCATCGCAAACAGTTGCATCTGAAGTTCTCGCCAAGCAAAAGTCGGTCAGGATGCATGTGCCCGAAGTCCGCTTGGCTGCGGTCATTTGGTGGGGAGGAGAATATCGGTCAGTATCACGGCGTCGCAAGACGGAGATTGAGTCATGCGTGGACGCAACGCTTCTTATGTGTACTTCGCGAACCGAAGGCGGCAGGGCAAAGTGATGGCGTGGACGAACATGAGAGCGGGCAGCCACAAGTCTAGCACTACCCATGGGCCCCTCCTGAATAAATTACTGGTCGCTATATGGCTGCCTGTGAATAATTTACATTGAGCCCCAAGGCACAGCGGGATGAGCAGGTCCCATAACCCGATCGGTGAGCGTCCATACTACGGTAACTGACATTCCTGATGACAATGGACTAGACAATAGGCTCCCGACTCACTGGCATTTGCCCTTAGAACAGGCCGCGCCGTAGGTGCAGTGGACCAACACGAGGACTAAATCAGGATCCCGCACGTATTTTTTGGCTGCGCAGCTATGACAAATTTAATACGTGTGGGGTATAGTGGCACGCCTAAATACAGGCTAACGTCTCGCTGGCCACCTGCGCCTGGTCGCATCTCCGGCTTCTGGAGTCCCTCGTGACGTCGGGCTCAAGTAAGTGGAGGAAGAGAGGATGTGTGGTAGACGCAGAGCAAGTCTGCTTTTACAATAAACCTCTTTCGCGCGCAAGTCACCGTTCCAAAGTCCGGTCTGCTGGGGAGAACTAACTCCGGTAACTTAACTGACGGTGGACATTGTCAGAATCGACGGTCGAACTGAGGGCTCAGTGGCAGATTGGTGAACTCAATGCGTAAAGATGACTGGTTTGAAACCCGGGCGTTGTAAACCTGGGGTCAGGTATGGCCGGCTGACAACGGCCTGGAACTAATGCCATTACCTGCGCTTTCATCGACCTGGAGGGCATGGCTGAGCTAGAGCAGCAGCCGGATTTTTCAGAACAACTAGAGCGTACTAGCCTTCAGGTTAAAGCCATCCCTCTGTTCGCCACTTCCAACACAATCTTGTGCGATGTGTCTCGCGGTTTCTCTCGCACTATAGTACCAAAGAAGATGCGATGAGATGTCTTCACCATGTTACACAATTTTGCCCACCCTGGCATATGGGTTACTTAGCGCTTCGTCAGCGATCGTTTCGTCTGGCCCAGGCCAAACTGCTACCCGCCAGTGGACTCGCCGATGTTTGATCTGTAATGAAGCCAAAATCGGACGGCACAATAAGGTTCCAGTTAAGACTTTTCTTCCACCTGCCGCACTTTTTACACATATGCACGGGGTCCAGTGCCAGCAACCCGTGATATCAAGTATTCGCTCACAGCTATTGACCGATTTATGCTACGGCCCATCGCAACTCTGATAATTAACATCGTTGCAGATACTGTCGCTCGTGCTTTTTTGTAACACAGGATATATTGTTATGGTGTTCTCACAACTATTAAAACCGACTAAGGCCAGCAATTTGAATATAAACTTATAAAGACCCATACTGACCTCCTCGATGCTTCCGCATACACAGGACAGCTTACCACCCCCGTCCAACGGCCTAGTTGAACCTTTCCACCGTCAGCTCAAAACCTCGCTCCGGGCCTATGATAACCCCACTCATTTCAGTGAGCATCTTTCTTTGACCATGCTCGATATTCGCACCTTGCTAAAACCCGACTTGTGTGCTCCACTGCCGAACTTGTTTACGAGACTACCCTACAGATTCCTGGCCATTTCAGAATTCTTTCGACGGTCGTTGTTGTGGGGCAGTAAGTCATTTTGAAACATAACATGATGATAGGGAATATGTAAACGTGGGCTGCCTCAGGACGGCATCCCGAGCCCTCCCTCGAATGAGTCCTCTGGAAGCTTTTCTCCGCTCTTCCAGCTTCACTCTCTGCTTTTGCTCCACGTTGCATATCCCCACTAAAACCGCATTCACATCTGTCCCTACTCCCATAGCGGGGCACACTTAAGGTACTCCACTTCTGCATTCACAATCTAACCTGCACGGACCAACCTTTTTTCTCGCATAAGACATAATTTTCCATTTCACAAACAAGGTATAAATCATACGTTTAATACGTAAACACGTATTTTGGCCTCATTCAGTGTCGCCGTCAGCTTCGACTGGAAGCTCAATGACTATATATTCTTGCGGCCGGAAACACGTCTACTTATCGAAATTGTTTTAATTCAGTCTACATTCCGTCAGTTGGTTTTGTATTAAGCAAACGAAGACCAATGCAACGTAACAATCGAGAGGGTCCTGATACTAGAGAATTATGCCTGAAAAACTGCTGGTGAATAATGTGGCGAATGGAATGGTGCGAATGAAAACAGCTAAATGAACGCAGGCAGTTAGGGGCTGGGAGCTTCATGCTCTGGTAGAAAGCGGAAGGTGTCCGACCTCCAGTCAGGCATCGTTGTCCGTGATGTCATCCAGAAATGGTCGCTCATTTTCCCCTGCAGATTTAGGTCCGATCAGGTCGGGGAAATAATCAACTGAAAAGAGACGGTTGACAGTGAATTCCCATCGCAGCTGTCCACACCTCCATGCTGTCAAATTGGAGAAAATCGTGACAGTCGGCTACCAGGCACAGCCAACCTATGCGTGCTAGGCAAGGTTACATGTAATAAGTAGAACGAAAGAATAGTCAGTTTGAGTCAGTTTATTAAGAGAATAAAGCTTCCGCCCTTGAGCTCTCTATTCCTATCGATAAAAAGGAAGAGAATCGATTGTTACATCAGCAAATCTGAAGGTATTGCCGTGAGGAATTTGCGGGTGCAAGAGATTACTCTTACTGTATCCACAATATCCAAGCAACTAACACGGACTAATGATGTTACTTGAAAAAACTCAGTTGGTATTGTGGTAGTAGTTGGTGGGAAAGAACTAGCGTTTGTGTATTTGATGTACGCGAGACCAGTTATCTTGTTCAGGACCGACATCTTTTACTATATGCAGCGTACAATTCTCAAAGTCAAAAACCTGATAAAATACATTTGAGTTAAGCAGTTGCTCAATTGCCTCATCTTCCTTATAATCATGCGCTAGTTGTAATAAAATCAAATCTTCAGGAATATTTGACAAGGAGAAAGGAAGCAGTAGTACCCTTTGAGCTAAAGGCCTTAGGCATTTGTATTTTAACTTCCAGGGTTAAGCATGTAATTTTAAATGTAAGTTTTATTCCTCGAGGTTGTCATTTCTAATAGCTGGCGACCTGAAGCCCTTAATATAAGGCAAAGTTTCCATTAACAAGGAATTTACTTGTTCCTTGCTTGTTTCCCTGTCTACTTTGTTCATGTCGTGCTTCCGTCCTATTTCCGTTTTCGTGTTTTTGGAGTTATAGTCTAATTCATAGCTTTTCTTCGGAATTGTCTCGTGACTTGCACAAGAGATTTCACTTGTTTGATAGTATTCTACATGTTTTGGAGGTACATGTATGCGAATAACAAAAAAACGTAGGAAGTTGTACAAGTAAAGGTCTGTGAACGTCTAGTCAACCTATTGACCTTTACGTAGGCCGTTTGAGCTTACTGCGTTAAGTTGTATGTAATCAGTGGTATTTTAAATCTCGTCTACGTTCGTCATGATTCGTACGTATGATTTGCCAGTTAGAATTGGAAATTGGTTTGAGGATGAGATAGAAGAGGAGGTAATTTAATATGATACTTTTATCTTTAGGCGTGCCTGAGTCGTACAAAAGAAAAAGAATCTGAATTTCGCCGTATATGCGAAATGCTTGAGTCATTAATGCAGAAGAGAGACTGTAAAGTTCGTAATTTGTGCACGCTTTATCTTAAAAGAATCTGTCGAAGGATTCCTGTTTGCAGTTCAACGAACCTTACCTTATTCAATGCAACGTCAATGATACTCCAAGTAGTGGTGAAGACATCATTCGTAGTTTCTGTCTTTCTTTGGGTTGCATACCATCCCCAAATGTTTTCAAAACTGAAGAGGACCTTTACAATGAGCTAATTTCCAATGGGGTTGCTGTAGCCACTAGGACCTTTCAACCGTCTTTCAGGAATTGTTTTTACATTAAAAGGTAATTTAGAAAAAAATCGTTTATTTCGTTTCGGTTTTCATCATGAAAATTGGCAGATTTGGAAAGGCTTTAGGCGGCAAGTCAGCAATTAAATTAAACAAAAATCAACGGACAATTTATTGATTGCTTAGCACAAGTACCGTTGTGAACTATGGCACTTTAGTATTTAAGATACAACCAGGCGGATTTGATCATTGTTCTAATCAGTGATTTCGTACATTCACCGTTTCCTTTAGATAATTTTCGTGAAAGTATTTCATATTTTCTGGCTAAAGGACACCTTTTTACATCCCTAGCATTGGCGATTCGACTGCGGTTCGCCGTGTTGTTTATGGCGAAGCGGTTTATTTGTGTTTACAACGAGAGGAGACCGATAAGGAAAAAGCTTTCTTGAACGACAGCGCCAATGTTATTGCCATTGGTAGCAGACCTTCAATTCTCGGCGAACCCGGGCCAAAGTCTGGTGGATGTGCAGTGTTTTACGGTAAAATCCCCAAGAAAACCGAAGTTCCCTTTGTATTTCATTGGAAGCTTGAGCACTTTAATCCCAAAGAACGTCTTGAGTATGAAGGAACTCCGGTCAAGGTAATCAAACTCATCCAAGGAACATGGTATCCTGATTATCAAGTCGTTTTTCTTAAAAGCCCATTTATATACGTTAATTGTGGGTTTAAGTAGCATCCTGATCCCTATAATCTTAAAAAATCGACATGGGTAAAAAGACAAATGATTAATTTTCTGTGTTTAAAGGTAAGGAAATGTATGACATGTTAACTGATATAGGTATAAGTTTGAACTTTTTAGTATCACCCAATTCTCTATTAAAAAACTTCACGCTTTTATTTTTGTATATCAAAAATCCCGGCCAAGCTTCCCCGTGAGTTTTTGGTTTTTCTCCTACCAAGCTTGGGATTTGTTCATAATTACTATTGAAATCAGGAGAGGTTTTCATTTTTTACACAAGATAAAATGTTTTGAACATTTTAATAAACTTGGAGAAAGTTTGCCTAGGTTCGGCTGTAGAAGAAACATTTTGGTAGTTTGCACAATGTCCTCTATTAACGCATTGAGCAGAGCAAATGTTTACAAGTCCATAGGACAGCATCACACTTATCATTCGTCCGGGTAGATATGAAAAAGAACACCGTTTTCCGTTAATGTTTAGAAAAACATAATGGAGGCCACTAAGGAATCGTCAAAACTGCATGAGGTTTAACGACAAGCCAGGCTTTAAAACTGCAAAGAAAAGTCACATGTATGCAATACTCTGTGATTGGGACGCTTTCTGACTCGGACGTCATTGGAGCATTGTGCTAAGGTCGAAATAAGAGTTTTTTTTATAATTTTGAGTTAATCTGAAAGTGTGGGTACTAGTGGTCTGTTGCTCTCAATTTGTTCGTCCTGCTCTCATCGTGCTTGATTTTATGTTATAGCAAATTGCTTGTGAACTTAAACTCGCAATCCTTATTATTTTTTGCATCATGTGAGACTCTTAACATTTTCGGAAACTGCTATTTTAGGCTGGTGATAAAGTAATTATCAAACATATTCAAACGAACCAGGCGCTTTCACTGGAACCCAGTGTTTTGATAAGGTAACATATATTACTATTTCTATAATAAAATGTCCTAGGTATATAGCTTTTTTAAACATACTAACTTATGCTTATGTTAACTTATGGTAACAGGGTGCTCACCTATCGCGTTACCAGACATTTTGTCCCTTTATGCCCTGGATCGCAATCTAGAGACCTTATAGCAGCCTCATAACGGTTATTGATACAGGAAAAATAAAATTGCCTTGTCTTTGTGGGTAATGTTATTCTGCATACATATACACACATACACATATGCATAATGTGCTCCTCACTCCATGAAAATGACGAAACAGAAGAGAACAGTTCATGGATGGAGGTTTATTTGGACTCGATCGTTACAGTGACCTTGTCCGTTCCGACTCGAGCCTTGTTCGTAGCGTTAGCGTCTGGTAGGCAGGATGCAGTTCTGTGGTTATGTTAGGGGTGCTAGTCGAGGACCAACTTTCGAGCAGCAATCTGGCCATCTTTTCATTGGCTCGGTCGATGACCCTTGCCTTCTGGAAGGCAAAATGATGGTTTTTCCGTGCAATATTCCACGGATGCATACATGCTAGTGACTTTTTAATGCGTTTGACATGTAGTTGAAGAGACTTGTTGTTTTATAAATAACTTGATTCTATTTCTAAGACAATTTGAATTAACATTCATCCATTTTTAGAAACGTATTTGGCTCGGATTATGAAGTCTGCGCTAAAACGCACTTTAATTCCCATAAAGCCGAACAGGAAAATAATATATGGCACTTCTGCGAACCCAAAGAATGAAGCAAACTTCGAAGTTCTAATGATTTTTGTTTTTTTTTGCGCCTCAGCAGACTGAGTGTCTAATTTGGCGGGAGCTCGAATTATCGGTTGGCAGCTTTGGCAAACACAAGAAGACTGTTTTTATGAGATGCGCATTTAAATGAAATAAAAGGTTTTTTAAATTTTTGTTAGGCCGTCGACGGTGTTCTTTGCATTCTTAAATAGCTTTGTTTATTTTTCAGACCGGTAAAATATAATTCACAAAAGGGCATTTTAACTAATAACAAATTATATTTAGCTATGTCGCCCACATCACATTTTATTGAGTCTTGCGCTTTTTTCACTGGCCTGATTTTTGGCCTTGACCAGCAAAAGCCCGACACCGCATTCCCATTCCTTAAAAATTTTAAGACCTTATTTACAGAAAAAACATTGCACGGCACAAAGCAGGCCTACGCGGACGACATAACTTGGTCATGCTATTAAAGTTGAGGGCTCTGCTGTCTTTATCATCTTATTTGCTCCTGGACCAAGCTTTAAGCATTCACTGGGCGTCCATAGAATTTCATTTAGAGGTTCCGGGATGACGTCGTTTGCACTGTGCGCTAACACTCACGAGGCAACAACTAAAATCACAATTAAACACCCCTGCACCCAACCACGGTCACTGAGCACCTGTTGAACCTCTGGTAGACAGAACGCGTGCTTGAGCCTCAGGGATCACAAATTTGACGTTGAGAGGAACAATAAGGCAGCAATGACTATTCCAGTCTCCTATGGGCCTTGAGACCTTGCTAGCGGTAATTTCCCCTGCGCAATTCAAGGGGACCTCGCCAACAGCGAACTGTTAGGAGCTTGTTAATACGAAACAACTCCTAATCTACATCACGGTCTCCCTCTAAACTTAATTGAGGATTGTAAAGCTCATGTTACTGCAGTAATATTGAATGAGAACACGCACCAAGTGCAAATATACCATGACCATCTTGCAAAAAGTTATATTCTCCTAAAGTATTTATGCGGATAAAAGCAGCATTTTTGTTTGAAAATTTGCAAATGCCTGTATGTTTCGAAACTTTACTAGTGTATTCGTCCACTCTGAAATTCTCTAAACCTCAGAATATGCATGTTCTTCGGTAGATATTCACCAAAATCCTACACATTCTTGTAGGTTGGCCGCCAGTTCTCGAGGGATATTAAAACGAAGGTGAATAGCTGCGCACTTTATAGGGAGTATTAATGTGCCTGAGGGCCAAAATCGTGACTGGTTCAAATAGTTCGGATAATTCAGAAAAATCCGCCACTTCAAATGTTGATCTAGGAGATGACACAGTTTTCCTTTGAGTGGGCGTAATGCAGTAATTACGGGCGATGAAAATCAGTGGGTGAATGCATAACAATTACTATTCTTGGGTGTACTTAGCACAAATGCCTGAGAAGGTGTTTAGACAGATGTCGGAATGTTATCGCATTGCAATAACCCTGGAAGTCTGCTCTCTCACGCTTGCGAATGCAATCACAAATAAACAGTCTTTTCCATTTGAAAACTTAAAATGTCGTACGTTGTTTCGCCGGTAAGATCTTATTTCGTAGCCGCACCTGTTAAGGTCTAGGATTAAGGGCTAGTGTTCGGGGTTAGGGTTAGGGGTTGGAGTTAGGGGTTAGTTTTAGAAGTTAGGGTTAGGGGTTATTGTTAAACCCCCTATTACCACCGGTCCCGTATGACAGAGGGCTGGGGATTGTTTACCTCAGGTGCGGCTACGCAATAATATCCGACCATTTCACGAATTTTGGCACAAAGGTGCCTTGCGTTTTTATCTGTCGTGCTTGTAGGTTACGGTTGTTTTCCCCGAAAGGGATAATCACTCAACGAACCAAACTCGCCCTAATGCTGTTTTTCTCGAAGTTTAGCTCATATGGGAAATTTTTATTAGTTGAAAATTTCCAGGACTGAATGTGCCTTGTAAGGTGAAAGTCTGGAACATCCATATGCGTTCTACGTCTGCCACGTATCCACTTATTCCGCCATCCTGTTAAATAATCGCATTAACCTAGGCCGACAAAAACAAGGGCGGCAGGAACGATCAGTTCCGACCCGCTTGCCATCATCAGTTGAGGGCAAGCAGACGTCACGCCCTACAAATCACCAAGGATTTGAGTAAAAGTGTCTTAGTGCATGAAGCACTGACCCATGTCTCGTCATCCGCGATCAAGTATATTAAAGTTCCGGTGAGACAGATGTTCACTGCTCCGTCCGATTACAGAGTGGTATACACGAGATTCGATTTTTAACTCCAAAGTTCTATTCTAGAGCCTTCACATGCGGTCGCCTAGCAACGGCCAACGGACAGTGGGTGATACAAACAAGAAGGGGGAATGAAAAGGACAGCGGGCTCGCAGATCAACTACTTGACGGCCAAGTGAAACAGGAGACAAAGAAAAATAAACCATTATTTCATAATTTCGTGCCTATTTCGACCACGGTTCCCGGCTACTGACGGCTTATTGCTACGCCACTGCTTGCGGAGGCTCTAACCCGGAGTTAAAAGACCAGAAACGCAATTGTCTCCGTTTTGTCCTGTAGACGGGATATAGAGGTGGGCACTACTCCTATGCAACCGTGCCACACGTTGCGTGATTTACGATACTGACAGTACAGGTACTAGTTAAAAACCCAAGTACACAGGTTTCGCTGATATTCTGCCCCTTCATGACACAACCGCCAGGTGTTTGAGTCATCAGTGAGCCCTCCAGCTGTCTACTGGAGGATAATCCAGTACATTAATTTCGGTGTTTCTCATTTTTTTAGAAATAAATGTGCTAACTCAGAGTAACCCCGAGAGGAGTCACTTAACCTCCCATGGAAAGGGCGAGATTTCACTCAGCGCTGTCGCAATGGATTACTCCGGTTAGAAACAAGGCATACTTCCCCACCTGTTTTCTCACGATAGGCTTCTGATAGCTGCTGCACGTTGGTGTATGAAGTTCCAGGTCTCCAAGGGAAGGGTAATTAAAAAATTCCGAACTCCCAAGCATCCAAACTAACCATCCAGCTAAGACAGCCCTACGGAAACATGCTACCTTGCTCCACTGTGCAGCAGTTGAATGGGCCCCCGAAGGAAGTCTAAAAATAGCCGACGGAAGATGTGATGCAGTATACTTTGCTTCTTAGGTTAGCAAACTTAAGTGATCTGGGTTGGTAATCTCAGGAAAGGGAACTGCTCACCGGATTGAGGAAACTGTTTGGCTGATGTTTCGAAGAGCTTGGATGGCCCTCCATTATCAAAACGTCTAGTGCAAAAATCGATCAGAATTTTGCATACACAGCCGAATAAGTTGGCCTTGGGTTGGCCGATTTTTTTTCTTCCTTTCGCTGCCTTGGCCTACTGGCTGTCGTTTCTGAGTGTTGGTGGCCTCCTGTGTCATGCGTAGACACCTAAATTGGGGTTAGTTGCGTTTGTGCCCCCTCCCCTTTGGGTGAATGGGTTGACAGGCCGTGTTGGCTCGGCATTCGTCAGCTCCGTATGACTGTCTTGTCCTCGTTATGGCGTATCTAGTGACGCAGGACTTTATAGGCCGCAGGAAGGTTTAGATGTCTGTTGATGGAGTTGGCAACTGGGCACCAAGCCTCAAGTGTGAAACGTTCAGTCCTTGAGGTGCCCCGGCCTAAGACGGCTGCTCCTTGAATGTTAAAACTGTGGCCAGTTTCTCCGATGTGAGCCGCAAGCTGTGAAGTTGAGCCTAGTCTCCGAGTTGCCAGTTTGTGCTCATGTAGGCGGGTGTGCAATTTCCGTCCGGTTTCCCCAACGTAGTTGCAGTCTCCATCGTTACAACGTATTTGATAGACAACTGCTGAGGTTTCATGAGGTGTCTACACATGACACAGGAGGCCACCAACACTCAGAAACGACGGCCAGTAGGCCAGGGCAGCGAAAGGAAGAAAAAAATCGCTCAGCCCAAGGCCAACTAATTCGGCTGTGTATTCAAAATTCTGATCGATTTTTACACTAGACGCCTTGATAATGGAGAGCCGCCCAAGCTCTTCGAAACGTCAGCCAAACAATTCCCTCGATCCGGTGAGCAGTTCCCTTTCCTCAGACTGTGCCCCTTACCCCACACCCAAACACTGGTCTATTGCAGGAAGACAGTTCTACTTTTCTCCCATAGCCGCAAACGCTGGAAAACCGAGGCGCCAGTTTTGCCGAACGTCGCATAAAGAAGTCTGGAGGGCACTGGAGCATCAAGCCACTGTCAAAGGGCCTTATCCCAGTAGACGCGTACTGACATGGACATTGAGCAGTCACAAAAAGTGGGTCCGTTATCACGAAAAAGCTAGGCCAAACAGAAGGATCCACGCGGCTTCACTAGGACTGTCGACCACCGCTGGATGATCAGTCGTTGAGGTAGAGCAGTCAGCCTACCGGTTGTGAGAACAAATCGATACTCGCTTACTCCTAACCTACAGTAGGTGACTCATTTTCTGACGCGTCAAGACAGTTTTAAGGAAGTGCCTATGAAGCCGAAGTCCTCGACGCACTACGCCCATTAATGATTTTCTGCACTAAATAAATTCCGTGTTTAACTGGAAGGTGTGACTAAGTTGTGGAATCCCCATTCAAGAACATACGTTTGTCTCCTAGAAATTCTTATCAGACAATTTACGAATTACTTAAAACATATGGATAGTTGATGAAATTAATTTATGCCCACTGTTGTCGTCGGTAGGGCACGAAAAGGCCGACCGCCCATATTGCAAGTAACTTGTGGTAAATTTCAGAGGGTTAGGTTTAGAGTTACAACACAGGAGTAGGTAGCCTCTGGAAGTTAGCGTAAGGGTCCTTATTCCCGTGTTTGACCTCTTCATCGTTTCTTATAAGTAGAGGGTGGGGAATGCGATAATCGGTATCATCTGATCACATAGGAACAGGTGGTGTAGGCAGCGAAAGGATCAAAATAAAATAGCTGAGAAATTATTTTTCTTATTGAAAATCAAAGGTGAACAAAGGCGTTTGTCTACCTTTCCACCAATAAAATTTTAAAAAAATTGAAAACTGGATGACGACTATATCTTAGATCACTCAGTCAGGGCCATATACAAGGGTACATAACAAAGGGCGGTGTGCTAGAAGGAGAAAATCATGGGAACTACCGACAAACATACAATACCAGCACAGTGATATCTCCTCTTTCATGTGTACTATATCGTCAAGTCTGTCAGATTAGGGGACAATCAAACTATTTATAATTACTTGGCCCGAATGAAAACTCAGTAATTCCTTCATCCATATCATAATTAATTGCGTACATTCATCGTTTGGTATACCAATAGACTGTCTGAGTCCGCCCTATTTATTTGCGGACACTGATCCGATAGTGGTGATGCATTAAAGAGTGGGCTCACTAATATAAAAATGCTTACTGACGCCCTGTCCGCTGTTAGCCCTTATGTCAGCGGAAAATAAGTAATCGACCAAATTACCTTGACATTTGTATTGCACGGCGTGATGAGGTGGGCACCAGCAAGTGACAAGTATTTGTTTACACCATAGTAATGCGAATGTCAAAACTACTGTCAATCAGTGTTCTTACTTCGACGCGAAATACAACCAGTTAGCAAATCCGACTCGTTGAACCTGGATCCGATCCTCGCTGCCCGAAAAGAATGCGATGGTTATACGTGACCATACCTAATATTCTTGGGCGCAAAATTCGATTCCCCAGCTCTATAATGCACTCAGTTATGACACTCAGTAGCAAAGGAAATTACCTGGGCATAAGGCAACTGCCGTGTTTGCTCATATATCCTATTTTTGTTTAACAAAATGAACTTTTAACATGCTATCTTCCAGAAGAAATCTTTTACGCCTGAACTGAATCCAGTAAGCATAAAAATTGACAACCCGCCTACTCCCTTCTAACCAGCCGAAATTCGGCCAGCACACATTTCATGAGTCGATTAAATTAGATCAGCGGCCGTTCGGTTTGACTGCCCTATTTCGGAAAGTCTGTTCCAAAAATTCTGCAGTCGTTGAGCTCACACTCTGCAAATTACGGGCTCCTTTGTTAGACATCTTTGCGTCTGACAGGTAGTCAGAAAAGCGGTTTCTAAAAGTACAGGATTAAAAATCTTCTCATTTTCTTAAAACTACCCGAATACAATCCTTAAAGACCGAAGGATAAAAATGCAAAAGGCGAATATTGAGAGAGAGAGTGAGCGAGGGAGAGGGAGGAATTCGCTTTATTTTAAAAGTATATATTTAGAATTTCCAGTAAAATAGAGGCTCCATTCACTGTGGACAGAAGATAAGTTAATAGACTACACAAGAGCCAAAAAGGTTGAACAAAAATTTAACATGCATTTCGGAGGCATTTAAAGTTCCCCTTTCGGTATTTTTGTCTCTTTACACGTAAGACAGTGTGCTAGAATTGGCAATGTGCTGTGCTGAAATACCTATGTACGCCAACAGGTATTGTGGAAGCCAGGGCTTATGAGGCGGAGAAACTTTACAGCAATTAGTTCTGGATGAAACTGGATGGACAACGTCATCCAGAATTCGATCAGCAAATTGCTTGACCGTTTTGAAACGTCGTTGTATTATAATCTCAACTAAGAGAAGATAAGAAGAGCCAACAGCAGAAGAGAGCATTCGGAGGACTCTTTTTAAGACTAACACTTTTTTTGGGCAAAGCAGGAAAAACAATACGAGAACAATAAAGAATGAGAGGGAGAATGCAGGCATCTATAAATCACCAGGCTAAGAGCTGAGATGTGGGATAGGAACGCAAACAAGTAATGTAATGAATTGGATTGCGGATTTTAGTAAAAATGATCCCAGATTTGAAGATCGGATGTGAGAGCACCAACAAACATGCCGGAAAACAAATACCCCACCGGGGATTCAGAACTGGGAGAGGGTCGCAGTCGGAAATCACACTGGACTGATTTCTGATTACCCAATAGGAAACGGTTTTCCAACGACCGTGCTGAGATATGGTCTAGGGTATCCTTCAGAAAGTGAGGGTGTGTCTGATTTTTGAGACGATGAACAACAACCATATCGTCTCCATGGTCAACAGACAGTAATTTAGTGATCTCGGGTTATTGGCAGGGAGGAGAAGGGGTGAGTGCACTTCCATGCCTTTAAACCGGGAGCCGTAACTGTTCCCCCCCTTCCTGCCCGCCCGGCTCAGAACCCAGCATGACTCCCCGCCCGCATCCCTCCTGATAACTTGCATTCAGCTTTACCGATAATCATACAACCTGAATCACTTGATGCGGTAAGTATTAGAGATAGAGCAAAGACGTGTAAGATTGTTTTTTCAGACCATAATTTTCTGGTAAACACGAGAGGAGAGTAGCATAAACCCAGATTTTGTCCAATTCTTCCAAAAGACGGCACCTTAAGATGTGCAAACCCATAAAATTTGTATATTTATATGCAGTGCCTCCAAGTGGCGTGTTATTCAGTCCGGCGATCTCAATACGACCATAACTTATCTTAAGCAAATTGAATTTGGACGTAAAAACAACCCTGTTTTCAGACGGAAGAACTGGTCGAGTTTATATCCGGGTAAGCATTAGGAAGATTCACTAGTACCGTCTCGACCCCTCTCCATCAAACAAAGTTAATATCCGTAAGCCGTCAGAGTAGGAACGGAACTTTGGCGAACAACCGCTTTGAGTAGTTTTTGGCGAGGTTTGGTTCTGCCGTTCCACCCGAGTGATACCACATAGTTAGCTTTCTAAAAAAGTTTTGTAAATGTGAATGCGTTGACTTTACAAATGTTATTTATTTGCATCTTCCTTACCACTTTAGTCCAGCGATTGACTGTGCCACGGGAGGAGTGCTTATACGCCAGCCTCGGTTACATCAGCTATCAGTTCACACGCGCTGCCCTGCGCGTGCTTCGAGTCCCCTTTATTATCCTAATCCAGCGAGTGGCCAGGTGAACTTGCTAATGGAATTGTTTGAACGGTGTGGAACTCAATCGGTACCACCACAATGGGCATGAACTGCTAATTACTACGCGGTTTCCTCCGCGGTCTTTCAGTTTAGTTTGCGCCCTCCTTATATTTTCAGTCCAGCGAGTGGCTGTGTCGTGGGGGGAGAGTGTGTACACTCCATCTTCACTCTTTTCCCTGCGCGTGCTTCGAGCTCTGCTTGCGTTCTCTTTCCCTGTGTAAACTCGCGAGTGGCTATGTTAGGAATGTTAACTGATTTTTGTTTTAGTAAGCCAGCTATCACTCAGGTGAGGCTGCAGAACCAAACCCTGTCTATAGACCCAGTCAAATTTCAGTATCATAGAACTCGTTCACAGGAAATGAAGGTGAAGACTAACATGAGAGGCGAGGCGGCGCTGACTACATTTTGCACAGTAGATGACACCGACGTCGAATGTGCGTGCGTGAAACCTTCGCGATGATTTAGGGAGGGGTAAGAAGCTGTGGTTCATTTGCGCATCAAGAACCGTGTTCTGTAATCGCACGGCCGCTACCACTGCCGTTGCTGGAAAACACTGCCGCAGCGGTTTTGAAGATCAGTTCATTGGCCGATTGAAGCTTTATCAGTCTTTGTCCAAAGACCAGAGTGGTGAGAGGTCTGGTTCCCTGTCTCGCATTCAAGGCCGCAGACATTCTCTGTCCTTCGTCCGATGCGGTCTTCTTCAGAGGAAGAGGTGGGGACATAAATACTCACAGGGGTAGTCTGAGACATCCTTTTATCCGTGGTCCACTAGCGCACGGAGTTGAGAACTGGAAGAGAACACAGAACGCTGATTGGCTGAAACACTAGGTTACGGGTAAGCGGTGGCTTCGAAATCCACCGGTTGATGTTCTCTAAAGGATAACTGGGTAAATATGCCTCTCTTTTCAACCGCTGATATCCTGGACGCGCAAACGCCACGTTTTCTCCTTGAATGGGTCTCCTGTTTCCAACAGTTCATTTTATCAACCCTTCTGCTTCCACCTGCCCTTCTCAAATAACGAAATACCGTATACACATATTACAGTAGGTGGGCTAACTCATGAAATGTCAACCGAAATTCCGAAATACGTTTCGTTTCGAAAAGATCAATTAAGTAGGCTTGTAAAAGTAATCATCATACAGCGAATTCTATAATGACTCGGTTACCTCAGGATGCCGCCTTTCGAACGAACTTCATTCCGGCTGCATTCAAAATGTGTACTCTATAGAAGATAGCTACTTATGGTAGGGGGTACTCACCGATCGTTCATACGGAACTCACTCGTTCCGTTGTGCCTTAAGGCCTCTCTCTCAAGCCCAACCAGCAGCCGCACAGCGGCGCATGATATAAAGGCAGAATGGTATTACCGACAAAGACAAGGGAGACTTGAATGGCCATTTCTGGCTCATTAGCCGTCGTCAGCCAGCCACACCCAAGCCCGAAGTGTGGAACACCAGTCTCCCTTGTCTTTGTCGGTAATACCATTCTGCATATAGATCATGCGCCGCTGTGCGGCTGCTGGTTGGGCTCGAGAGAGACCCCTTAAGGCACAACGGAACGAGTGAGTTCCGTATGAACGATCGGTGAGCGCCCCCTACCATTATATGTTCCCCATCGAAAACCGACAGGGCAACGGGCTCGTGGCCCGGTGGGCAGAGGCGTGGACTTCTAAACCAACAGGCCGCGAGTTCGAGGCTCGGGTGTTCCACACTTCGGGCTTGGGTATGGCTGGCTGACGACGGCTAATAAGCCAGAAAAGGCCATTCCAATCTCCCTTGTCTTTGTCGGTAATACCATTCTGCCTATAGCTACTTATGTAGCGTGCATTTTCCCATTGATCTTCGATGTCCTTAAATATTCAATTATATTTTATGAAAAACATGCATAAACTATCCATTCTTTTGCTCAATCGGTAGAAAATTAGGGCGTCGTCGAATTTTATACTCAAAGGAAGTTTAGAGTCCGGTTTTAAAGGAGTTTCTAATTGTGTCCTACTCAGGACCGAGGGTCAGGCCGCAATGGGCCCGTCGTGTGGTCTTTATGACACTCGCTTATGCGTGACCCGAGTCTTCTTGAATGGAGTCTGGCACACGTGCAGTTAAGGACCAGGTCGTGTGTGTAGCACGCGTAAATGGATTGTCTAGCGTTGCTGGCCGCAGTATCATCGCCCACCTCCGATCGTCCTGACTCCGCTTCACCCTCAAACCACGGTGGCCGTATAAAGAGCGAGGTGAGGTAGAAGCAGTGAAGACCGCTCTACGACAGGCAACTCCATGCGCAAGTCACCGTTGATGGATCCGCCTCGACGGGACAGAGCTGAACGTTGCCGTCCGCGACGATAAAACTATTATAGGTCAGTAGACTCTCCCATACATCTGGCCCTGTGAGATCTCGCTTGTGGCTTCTCGAATCTTTCTTCAACGCAGCAGTCACAACTCGGTCACCACTTCACGAGGCTAAAAATAAGCATCATGAGAGTTAATCAGAACGTCTCTCAACCCTGTGAAGCTGTGTGCATTTTCTTGTTTTTTGGAGACTGCTATCTTCGAAAAATAATCGGACTTAAGTTTATATTTATAGGAAAGTAAACCTTAGTTCGAAGGATTTCTTTCAGAGTCACTTCCTGTCGCCAAAACAGAAACGAAAAAACGTAGAATCTTTCCCAGCCTTGAGCCGAGAGCTATTTATACGTTTGTGATTGGAGCGAAAATATGGCAGCTGGAGCCCTCATAGAGAGCACACCCGACTCTCCATCCCTGTCGACGTTCCATGGAAACGCTAAGCATTGAAACAACTTTCATACCCGTATGGCTACCGTTCTGCGTACACTCTCACATCCATATCCGGCGTCTCGTAACAGCTACTTCTTCCGAACTCATGTTGACGTGTAATGCAGAGGGCTGGACCGATTACGGAACGGCATGCGCTAGTTACGGCGCAGCCTGTGTCTGTAGCCTGGTTGGTAGTGAAGCCGGAGGCCCACTTGGACGCGAATACAAAGCTCCGATCTTCCCGACGCAAATAAGGAAGAATGACTTTTTTTCTAATTATCTTCTGTCTTTATTCTTGAACATTTGTACTTTTTATTCGAAGACATTTCTCTAACCGATAAAATCGATGGTCATTGTCATGATGAACTTAAACGATCTGACACGAAGTAGGTGTGCTAACTCATTAAAGGTTAACCGAAATTCTGAAATGCGTTTTCCTTTCGAAAAGATTACTTAAGCAGGGTTTTGATAGTAATCATCATGCAGCATAATTCTATAATAATAAATCAGTTACCACGAGATGCCGGCTACCAAATAAACTTCTTTTCGGCCGCATACAAAAAGCAAACTCTGTAAAGACGGACTACCTCATTGGCATGAATTTTTATCATTGATTTCCGATGCCCTTAAAAGTTCGGTTATATTTCGTGGAAAGCTTGCATAAAAATAGTGATTCGCTTATCGTTCGGTAGAAAATTACGTCTTCCAATTTTCTACTCGAAGAAAGAGCATAATTTGGTTTTCAAAAACTTTCCTGATTTCCGAATAATTTTGAATCTGGCCAGTAGTTAAACTTTCATTCAGAGTTTCCATACTACATGCCACATTTGTTCCGCGTGTGGAAAACCCTACATTTCTTTACGGTGTTAGGAGTAGACCATATGGAGTTCATAAAATTTAGCAGTGGATCTGAACCATATTGTAAACTTTACAAACAACATTAGTAAATGCAGAGATGCAATGTTTTATGAACGGGCATTTCACGGTACTAAATATCTCACAATTAGCAACCTTTTGAAAACTAAATTATACCTTCCCGTCGAGTATAAAATGAGAAGTAGACGTAATTCCCTACCGAATGAGCAAAAGAATTAATATTGCTATGCATATTTTCCATGAAATATAACCAAACATTAAGGGCATTGGAAATCAATGATAATTATTTTTTACAGAGTGTGGTTTTCGTATGCGACCGGAAAGAGGTTCGTTCAAAAGTCGGTATTTCGAGGTTACTGAATCATTATAGTATTTTCCTGCATTATGATTACTTTTAAAACCTACTTAGGTAATATTTTCTAAGCGAAAACGGATTTCAGAATTTCGTCTAACCTTTCATGAGTTAGCGCACCTACTGTAGGTCTTTAAGAAAACCGGCTATAAATTGCTGCAAATGCTCGGAACATATGCTATTTGAATGCAGCTCCCTGGCCTTTGAGTCCTACAGAGGTAAAAAATGTTTCATGCTATCCAAAGTTCTGATCTTTTGACAGGGTTGCATGTTGGTGCCTGAACTTCGAAAAAGCGGAAATGCAACCTTGTACTTTAAAGCCAAAATCTTTGAAAGTAAGGAAGTTTTGTAGTGTACTACTCTTTTTGGTAGGATATTACATGCATATTTAATCCTACCCCTTCGCTGTGCTGAGAGGATACATAACTTATCCGGCGGATACTTCAGACGTTGCCATATCGCGTAGGGGAAGGTTGAAGTCCAGTGATGCCGAAAAAGTAACGCTTCCTACAAACTGCCGATTTAAACAGTAGATCTCAGCTGAGCCGACAGTGGTGCAGCTTTCCATTTGGAGTCACAGTCCCGAATACTATGACTCTACATCAACTGAGCTCGTGTCTTTCCGATGGGAGGCTGAAGTAAAGCCGCAGAAACGAGGGAAAATGATTTTATCTCTGCCAGACCTTCTTTTGATAACTGACCGAATTACTCGCTTTAAAAATGCGACGAAAGTCTGATCGAAAAATGCGCAGAAAGTGTACGAAGAGCACTAGGATTCGCTGAATCTGCACCCAGGTAGAATGCCCTTGAGAGGGAAAGGGAAGAGAGAGAGGATAAGCTTCATGTTGAAAGGAAACATGCCACAGTTTTAAGCAAATCAGTTTTCAATTTTGCCCTCTTTAATTTCCGAGGAAATCAATGCGCGGACTTGGAATAAATCCTTCGGAACAGATCTTTTTAGGCACGGTCCGAAGTTTAGTATGAATATTTGAGCCGAAATACATCAGCTACGGCGAAATAACCGCGTAATATTCACAAACCGCCAACAGGCAGCCAGTAGTATAGAAGTGTGTAACTATTTGCCGTATTTGCAACACAGGTACTGGGTAAAAACCCAGACACGCGTGTTTCACCGATCTTGTGCCGCTGCCTGACGCTGCTGCGAGGGGTTCGGCTTACCAGTGAGTCTCCCAGTGTTTTCTTATACTAAGAACTTCAATTTCACTCTGTCTTGTTTAATTTCCGATGGTCAATGTTCAAGAAATAATGGAGTAGATGCCGAGGGGAAAATAACTTAAATAGGTGTGAGTTGAGGGCAATTTCAACTTTTGCACTTCCTCCTCATTTATCATGAGATTCTAAGCTGGCGATGGTTTGGGCGCCTGTTGATACGTTGCCATGCGGTAGGAGATATGATGAAATGCACGTGACATTGGTCAGAGAGATTTTGGGTCAGATTTTTAGAGGAAAAGTAATAAACCGCATCATCGAGAAGTTGATTACCGAGATGCCGGACCGGAGGAGAGAATAAGTTTTGTTTTTTGGTTGTCTTTTGAAAGTTTTCGGAAAAAGACGTTCTCCATTCACTGTGGAGAAGACGCAACTAACTAAGTGACGAGAGAACAAATGCATTTACATAAGAATACATTGTCATTATGGGGACAGCTCTAATCTCATTTTCTGGATTTCTCTCTCTTTACACGTCAGATATCCTGGCAAATATGATACTACGGATCGCTGATACGCCTGTGTGCGACAGGAGGCATAAAGGAAGTCGCGACACATTGGGCCAGGGGGTAGACAACAGTATCAAGACTCCGGCCAGCAAACTACTTGACCGTATTGATGTCAACTGGGAAGAAATAAAAGACACCGGCAGCAAACGAGAGCCCTCTTAAAGGCATGCCTTAAAAATGACATATAATTTTAAAGCAAATCGAGAAAATTGGTAGGGAAGCGGTAAAGAATGAAAGTATGCGTCTATCAGTCATTGTAATGTGTTGTCGTGCTTTGGTAACGACCAAGAAGAATTGAGAGAATATGATTTTAACAACAGAAACAGAGATTTTGAGATGCTCATCGTCAGCTAGTCGTGCCCCAACCAGGACAGATCGGTGCCGAGTGCGTTTACGCGATTTCAGCAGATACGAACCTCGCGTTCTCTACGGGTGAGAGGACGATTCGCATGTAATAACCCGACAGCTCGGCCGTCGATTGCGAAGATGTCCATCGTGTGCTACACAGCAAGACGCAGCTGGCAAGGTGAATTGCGCAATATCGACCGCACTCTCCCTTCTCCATTCCCCATCTGGACCCGGTGTCAAGACAGAGCCAAGAAAACCGGAGGCGGATGAGGGCGCAGCTTGCTGGCACGGCCAGACCCGCACCTAGGCGTACCACCACACCCCATATGGTCCACAACGTACACTTGTCTGGGGTACTTCACCAACAAAAACAATGCCCCAACAGGGGTCAGAGGGACGAGAATGATGACTGAGCAGCCATTCCCACCACCTGTATACCCAGCGGGAACGCAAACGCATCTACCGGTAGGGAAGCAGGTGTCAGGGAACCGCCAGCGTGTACCAGACTGCGAGGGCCGTGGTTTGCTGATACTGGCATATCACACGCTTTCAGACCCTTTGACCTAGATTCAATAACCACAGGGTGGACCAGAGTGGTAGGTTGCCGTAAAACTTTGTCTTCATCTGCTCATTTTAACGTTTTGTTCTAAACCTAAGCGCTGAGTCTGGCCTAAAGGGGCACTTGCTGACTGCTTGGATTTGTTATTAGAAAGCAATGTTGGCATTTCAGGAATGAGGCCTGAACTGGCCGGAGTTCTGAACTGTGTTTTCAGTCCGAGAAGATGACTTGGCTAGTGCTCTAATATTAATTACTGCGGGGCATAATCTGTTGATATTTCAATCACACCAGGATGCCGTCATTTGAATGAGTCTTGATCGGCCTCTTGTAAAAAGTACACCGCAAAAAGACAACTTAAGTAACACGAATTTTTCCAACTGATTTTTCCTTCCCTTGTAAATTCAGTTATAATTGGCAGAAAACGTGCGCAAAATAATTTCTCTTGTATGCATTTTGTAGCAAGTTACATCTTCATCAAATCTTATATGCGCAATTACTAATTATTTAGTGTCCGGTCCTGCACCATCGCACCAATATGTTTGTTTATGCTTTTTTTAATGGCATACGACCTGGTCCGCATCCATTGAATAAGTTCATGGGTGCTATGTGACTTATTCCTAACGACGTGGGGGAGTGTGTAATATTCCTTTGACGGAAAGCATACCGCATGTAATTCGGAAACCCTGGATGCAAGTATAACGCCAAGTGAAGCAATAATTATTCGAGAATTGAAAGAATTCGAGAAGGATACTCTCTCTTTAAGCAAAAAATTTGAAGAAGACGTAATTTGCTACCAAATGAATACAATAAAATACTTTTGTGCACGTTTTCTGTAAAATATGATCGAATTTATTAGGGCATGAAAAATCCATGGAAAAATTTGGTACTACTTAAATAACCATTTTATTCAATGCGTACTTTTTGCAGACGGCTGAAAAAGGCTGATTTGAGGGCTGCCATCCTGTTGTGACTAGAATATCTTGTGGTTATTCTGCACGACAATTAATGTGATAGGCCTACTTAGGTAGTCTTTTCGAATCTAAAGAGCATTTCAGAATTTCGGTTTACATTTCGGGAGATGGTAAATCTAAGAGCTCGGGCATCGTGACCAAAGATGCCCAGTGTGTGCTCCACAGCAGGGTGATGCAGGGACAATGTTTTGCGCGCTAATAAATTTACAATGATAGTAGGCTTGCGCAGCATCTACCGCACTCTCCCCTCCTCCCCCACCTGGGCCCGGCGTCATGACCAGGTTAAGAAGACAGGAGGCGGGAGTTGCCGTAGGTGGCTTACACGTCGTAAACTCGCATCTAGGCGTGCCATCACACCCCCTGGTCCACAGCAGACACTGACCAGAATTTTATACGACAAGGAAAAGCAGGAGCCCGACAGTAATCCCAGTTGGCGCTGCGTGAGCCTGCAACTGACCCTGCAACCGCGCCCCAAATGTTGGCATTTTTTAGATGTGCGCAAAATCCGATGTAGCACCCCGTTTTTTTTTCCCGAGCACCTACCACATGGTCCGTTTTATGGGCAGATAGCACATCTACTGTATACTTTTTTCACCCTTTGTCAGTCAACTGCTTTAAAGTGAAACCGAGTTGCTGGTCCCTGAGTACAGGAACGCGCGTGCCTACAACTGACTGGCGCCGATTTCACCGAGACGCCTATTTTCTGCGAGGATTTCGCCTTTCAGCCTTGACCTCAATATGACCCCGGGTAAAATCGCGCTTTTAAATGTTCACTTTGCCGAGTACTCCTGATTGTCTTTCGATCAAGAGGTCGGCCATTGTTTCAGGAACCAATGAAAAATCATGTTATCTCGATCTTGAAACTTGACCAGAATGTGTGCCATTTATGCAGCAGAGCACTGAACACGCACGGTAAGTATGAGACTGGAGCCTACTTATGACCCATGGTCCATTAAATAATGACTCTTTCAGCCTTAAGCAGGCGTTGCGTTTTGAAAGCGAAAATGTATGTCGGTACTGTATGCAGTCGTCACTCAGTAAATAATAGACTCGCTTCAGAGGGGAGGATGAGGAAAATTATAAGTAATTCGCCAGGTCGGTGCAAATCGTCCCGAGAGATTCGACAACCTTGTTGCCAAATGCGAAATAAAGAGGTCGGTGGGTAGTTGTGAAATGCGAACCGAAATTCTGAAATGCGTTTTCGCTTCGAACAGATTACTTAAGTTGGGTTTTAAAATTAAACATTGCGCAGCATAATTCTATAATATTTAATTTACCTCGAGATGTCAGCTATCGAACGAACTTGTTTCCGGCTGCGTACGAAACCCATGCTCTGTAAAAATAACTACTTAGGTAGCATGAATATTTGTCATTGATTTCCGATGCTCTTAAAAATGCAATTATATTTCATGGAAAACATGCATTAAAAGATTAATTCTCTTGCTCATTCGCTAGAAAATTAGGTCTTCGCCCAATTTTGTACTCAAACAAAAGGTATACTTTGGTCTTCAAAACGTTTCTAACTATGAGTTTTTTAATACCTTGAAATGCCCGTTTATAAAACATTGCGTCTCTACATCTACTATCGTTGCTTGTAAAGTTTACAATGTGGTTCAACTTCACTGCTGAATTTTATGAATCCCATATGGTCTCCTCTCAATACTGTAGAGATATGCTCGGTTTTCTGTTTGCGGAAAATATATGGCTTGTAGATTGGAACTCTGAATGCAAGTTTAACGGCTGGTCGGATTCAAAATTATTCGGCAGTTAGAAAATTTTTTAAAACCAAGTAATACCCTCCCTTCGATTATAAAATTGGAAGAAGACGTAATTTTCTACCGAATGAGGAAACCATGCATGTTTTCCACGAAACATAATCGAGCTTTTTAGGGCATCAGAAATGAATAATAAAAATTCATGCTAATTAAGTAGTTATTTTTATAGAATGTGGTTTGCGCCTATGATCGGAAAGAAGCTTATTCGGAAGCCGACATCTCCTGGTAACTGAATTATTAAGGAATTTTGCTGAATGATGATTACTTTTAGAACCCTACATAAGTAATCTTTTCGAAACGTAAGCGCACTTCTAAATGTCAGTTAAAATTTCATGAATTGGAACACATACTGTATGTAAATCCACTGACCGCTTACAAGTAAATCGTTTTTGTGACAAAATAATGACTTAACAGATGAGTTCAAGTCGTTTTAAGCTTTGTGGTCACCCTCGATTCTTTACTTTCAGAATAACACCGAAACTTTATGGAAAAGTCCGCAGTGTGGACTGAACTTTCGACCATTCATTTCCAAAAATTACATCTAGAACCAAAAATGTCAACAGTAGTAGGAACGCTCCAAAATTGGGTTCTCGGATTTGTGTGTGTGTTTTACTTTATGACTGGAGATTTTTGGCCTTTCATAAGCGTCGAAATTTTAGCTAGCCGTTCCTAGAGCAGCATGCGTAACTCGTCAATAAAATCTCCCGGAGTTTTCAAGACGCTGGGCAAGTCTTGGTAAGCTTAATATAGGGCTTCTAACAAACGATAGGCTGCTTAGTTCTCAACACAGCTTGCACCTCTGATATTAAGTTTTTGGAGAATTTTTATGAACAAAACCACCCAGAGATGCGTCTTTTCTCCAAGATCGTTTGATAGTTCCCCAGTTGACTCGCTGAATCCATTTCTGGCAGTCTGATAATTGATAACTGCAACTGAGACCATTGTCAAGAAAACTTAGTTTCACGTTGAAAGATAAAATGGAAATCTCAGTTTTCGAAGAAAATGACGTAGATTTCTTGGGAGGATCGTTCACTGCTCTGACTATGGGACGAAATATGTTTGTCGCGTTGGACTTCGAACTAATACATATCAGATTGATAAACAATCTTTGCATGCTAGTTTATATTCCTAGTGGCTTAAGGGTTGCGAGATGGACTGGCACTCAATGGCCGAAAAGTCCTGGAGTTTTCTTACCAATGATTGGATATTGCAGGCTGACGATGGCCTATAAGCCAGAAACAGCCACCCCGGTCACCCGCATCCTTGTGGGAGAATAATAAGCGGCAAATTTCGTTGTGGACTGTAACTCTTGGGGAGTCTAAAATAGAGTTTCTAGCGTGAACACCTGCAGACATTTGGCTACCCATTTTCAACTTTCGTCCACAACAAATCCGTGGCGGAGGGCGGCGACAACTGTTGCAACAGGTGGACCACTTCTCATCACTTACT
>CACRXP010000825.1:0-16185 GCA_902702965.1 Spirometra erinaceieuropaei
GGCCTTCGTCGCAAATTGGGTAGGGGGTAATGTGTTCAGGGAAGAGAGACGGGAAAAAGAATGAAACTAACTGCACATGCACAAGCGCAGACAGATACGCTCGATTTTTTTTTAACGGACGAGACTATATGCATTTTTCTAACAAAGTGCTTTGGAAGTAATTGAAGTCTTAAAAAGACAGAATTGAATGCACGCCTACCTAGGATGGTGCAACATAAGTTGCAACGAAAATTTTGCGCAGACATTTGACGCAGAACTTTGTTGAACGCGGTCAATGTCGAATAGAATAATGCCACCGGAATTACTAAATGTTCCAAAAGTGGTGAAAAAACATCTTGAAAAACTCAGAAGTCGCTGTCACTACGGCACCAAAATGTCCGAAATTAAAACCCGAGGAGTTTGGCTGAGATGTGAAAATTAAGCCGCAGTGTACACGCTACTAAGATTATTAAAAGTAACAATGTTTTACGTAAATGTAAATTTTGCTCCTACATTGGATCAATAAGGTGGGTTGAAGTGGGGGCAAGAACCGATAGACTTTGGCTAAGATAAGATATGCAGTGCTCGCGTTCAAATATCGACACCCGCACAGGGACCTTCGCCATTTCAAGGAGCACACTCTCACAAACTGACTGGAGGGTGAACAGCTGACGGCTATTATACTGTCGATCGTCGTGACGAATAAGGTGGTGAACTTGAAAAAGTAGTAAACCTCAACCAACAAGATTAAAACTTCAGAAAGGTTGCCAAATAAGTCAGAAGGAAACCTAAAAACTAATTTAAGTTCGGCGTAAAAAATATTTGATCGATGGACCAAAAGGTGTCCCAGGGAATGTTATCTATTGAGGACTCTTAAATAGTCGGACTATTTTAGACGTATCATTAATTGTACTGGCTAAAACAAACTGACTAATTTCCCTCTGGAATAACGTGGGATTCCACAAGCATGTAGATAGTCAGATTCCAAATTCAGAATTCGTTGTAGTTATTGGCACACGTCCTTTTCAGGGGATAGGAAGTGGGCTCAACATTCACTGTCATAATAGTTGCTAAGGTTATGGCCTTCGTCGCAAATTGGGTAGGGGGTAATGTGTTCAGGGAAGAGAGACGGGAAAAAGAATGAAACTAACTGCACATGCACGCTCTACTGGTTGCAAAGCTCTTAATAGAGGTATCGGAAATCTTTGATTAGTAAAGATTTTACAACGCGCTCGAGGTCTGGTTGTGTTGTTTTTACGACCTTTTCGGTGTTGTTCATGGAATTTTCTCTGCCATCTTTGACTCCTCGCGAAATGAACGCAGTCTTCGCCCCCTTCTTCTCGCAATCAATGTATTTATTAGACAGAGGTTAACTACCATCAACATTTTCACCTCATGGTCTGATTCACATTCCCGCCCATGTGAAAAAGAGGGCAACAAATGGCACACAACTACCCTCTTAGTCGGAGGCTAATGCCTTTAGTAGCGGCCATCCATCGCCAATCAGTCTATTTGTGTTCCAAACGTGAGCAATGACCAAACTCATTTGTATGTCCAAAGGTAAACTACACCCGCGCTTCTACTTCAGGAGCTCTTGTCAATGTGTATTTAATGCCTGCTGAATGTTTATTTTGGCACTATGCGTAAACTGACGTTGATGAACCCGGATGTTCCTTGCCCATAACTTTGAAGCACTAAAATGTTGAAGTCTCTAAGTGCAGGCGAATTTCATCCAAGTTTCTCTGAAAATGGCCAGAGAACTTTACGCACATCCAGCAGTAACTTTTCAAAATTAATTTGGCGCTGCAGTACTTCCTGTTGAATGGAATTTGACGCAACTTTCTCCACCAAACAAAATGGAGGTGGAACATCGGCGACAACTTACAGACCAATTAGCCTGGTGAGTATTCTCGACAGAGTCATAGAGAACATGAAATGTGAATAGATGCATATTCTAGAGATTCGCAACCTGCCATCGACTACCAACACAGTAGCCGGAATGAAATGTCTTGCATGATCAACTTGCTGCAATCTCCCAGAAGCCCTCACAGGCAGGCACACAATCCGCACTGTTTGTAATAACTTTAAAAAGATGCTCGATAACAGACACTGTTTTACTAACTTAAAAGAATATGGATCAGAGGTAGCTTCCCCACATTGGGTGAGAACGTTCTCGAGGTTCGGCGTCAGGTACTTTGCATTCATAAAGATTAATCTAATATTGCTGTGGTTGGGAGTGGGAGTTCACTACAGAGACTCATTTTCCCCTGACATACTTGGGCGATTGCATAAGCCATTTGAACCTTTGTCAACGATATGAAAATTCGGAGTGTAATCTGGTCATTTCTGGTAAAGCTAGACTGCAGATGAAGCGAAATCGGCTGGAGAAGGAATGAAGTCATTGGTTTCCTCGGGTCATCATGTGGGCCTTTATGGATTTTGACGAGGAACTCTTCCGCAAGATCTTGAAAACGTTAGTGAGGCCTCGTTCAAAGTACGTCTTGTAAGCCTGGAGACTGCGGACAGTCCGATAACAGCATAATTCCGAAAGAGCCCAAAGTAAGGCTTTGGCAATGGTTAGGGTTTCAAGCTCCTTGTCTTAGACAGCCCGCCAAACAAAACTGGATATATTGCACTTGGTTTATTTGTAAATGCGCAGCGATATTATACAATCCTTGCGAGGTGCGGGAGAGTTGCCTTGACGGAAAACGCTCGGACATTCGAAAGAAGACTTCACAAATTTATACTTGGTGACCACATATTTTGCTCTAACCCAGCAGTAAAATACTCGTCAACCACAGCGGAATTCGAAATCACGAGAGCAAGAGAGAGGCGTTAACACAGCCAATGCTCTAGTCGCCTGAGCTTCGAGGCATCACGGGGAGCCGCGAAATTAATCATATTTCGGTCAATTTCCCCGCCTAGTCTGCTGCAACGGACGAACTCCACCCCCCACATCTTGATGTCATGGGCTCGACTCCCACCGAGATGGCTCAGTTCCTCACAGTTGGATCAAAATAAATTATTTCACATCTGTCAAAACACGACCCTATATTTATCTGATATCAATGTTTGACACTAAGTACCCCGACTGTTGCGTAAATTTGCGTCTGTTTTTCATCCGTATATCCATCAGTATGATTTTTCAAAGCTCTGCATATCTTCCTCGTGCATGTTGAATGACGTTGATTGCACCGTGGTTCTCGACTAATATTTAAAATAGCTACCACAGGCGATCTCCGAGGTCACCCATGTAAATTGCATGTTCTCCTGGCAAAGTTAGATGGACGGAAGTCATCTCTCTCTCTCTCTCTCTCTCTCTCTCTCTCGGTGTGTTCAAATCATGGAATACCCTTCCTGAGGATGTTGTGATGTCAAACCAATGGAAAGCTCTAGAAGGAACCTTTATAGATCAACTTTTTGAATGAGGAGTTACAGCAAGGAGAGATTGCACTAATCCATGCACGAATTTTTGTATTTTGTGACGCCTTTGACCTATTCCAACTCCAAACGTTTCTCTGTACAGTGCATCCAACTTTGCCTTTCAGTTAACTTACTCGAGACTCAAAGCCTATTTTTCCACCAGTAAATAGAACTGAATATATTTGAACATTTGCGTCAAGAAACGAGAATTTCACATGCAGCATCTCTGTGAAAAAAGCCTGTAGATCCCTTTTCAAGTGCAAGAGCATGAGATCACGCTCTGCCGCCCTGATCGATAGGTAGCTTTCACACTGCCGGCATACATAAAAAGCCAACCATTCTGACATATATCTGGCATGTAACTGACATAAAGACAAAACTGCGAGGGCTAAGCACAGCAAGTTGAATAATTTTATTCCTCTAATGCCGGGAAATTATAAAATTTTGGTCGCGAGAGTCTGCGTGAGCCAAAATTAACTTCAGACGTCTTCATCTAATTTCGCAGAATAAAGGCTTCGAGATAAGAAGGACGTGATTAACGTAAACAAATGCTTAATGAAATCGAAGAAAATAGTACAAAGCGCGGAACGTTCGCCCGAGCTTCTAAAAAATAACAAAAACAAGAGAGCTGATGGTGTAGCAGGCTGAGCCGTAACTAGTAGATTGTTATCTGACAAGTGATGCATAATCATATCCTTGATAAGGATCTCTACAATTTTGAAAGCAGACAATCAATTTGTGCATGCGCGAGGAAGGAGGAAGTGAGGCCAACACTGACGAGGGCAAATGAGAGCATTTCTCACTAAAACAAATCAGGCGCATTTTGCAACTCTGATGATGAGCTTGAAGACGTAGACTGAAAGGTTGTCAGCCGACAAGACAATCAGTTCTGCGCAGTCAGCACCGTACGCATGCAGCGTAAATGCCGGGTGGGCTAAGAACCAGGTTCAATGGTTTCTCCTCAGTGTGGCTTGAATGACGCTATCACGAGCACGAGGTTCGACTCGCTTTTTTTCCGTGAAAACCTGGCAAATTGTTCAGGGAGGAGGCCTTATGTATCGCATGCGTAGATAGACTGTTTTGCGCTGCTAAGCATTACGCACGAGCGGCAGATGTTGCGCCTCTACTATAAACCGTTAGCATTGTAAACGGATTCATGCCCAAGTCACCGTCCCGTGCCCAGCCTGCTTTCGGATCCATGGCTGAGATCCTCCGTCGTGAAAGCCGAAATGCCGGGTATTGGGTAATGACCGGGACAATCAGGCAGATGGGTATGTAATTCAAAATAGACGTAGTAGTTTTATAGTATCAGTAACTTCGGCACTGGGCTCAGACGCAGGGGAATAAGTTGGCAATGGAAGCCAGACATTCTTATTCAACGCAATGGATAATAATGGACACTTGTGTTATTCGTAGGTAAGGGCAAATGTCGATCACTTTTAGCTGTGAACTCCCATTCCCTTTAACGATGTGACTTAAGCATACATATGCAACTGTGTCTTAAAGTATTTTCTGTATCTGTCATAATTACGTGCTCAGGAAGCCCATTGAAGTGCCGATATTTCGCCAACAGAAGGAGTCTCTATGAAATCCCATATACGAAAAGTTTTTTCGAAGTTTAAGGGAATTTTCTCGCAAGGCTGCGGCGATGCCATCGAACTGTGGAAAGTACTCCTGATTCCTCGAAGGCCGATGGGTCAGTACATGGGCTATTCAAATTTACCTGTTTAGTAATGTGAGTAAATGGAACCAAGCAAATCGGCAGGCTAGAATTGCAGACAATAAATGCTATCTCATCAAAACAATGTCATGCACATTAGGACATACAAGAAGATTGATGACATGTACACGGATATCCCTTCCCAGAAAATCGGCATCGTAAGAGCAATTTGAAGAAATATATCAGGAAGACAACCCAAGAAGCATGCACATTACTGTTCATTATGCTGCTACTAAATGACCAAGTAGGCTTGAGCTGACTGCATTGGAACAAAGTTTCAGGTGCGGAATAGTTGAAAGGCCGTTTCAGAAGTCATTTTAGTGCATGTTGTGCACCGGTTGCCCGTAGGCGTAAGCCTGTACCAGCCGTGGCGGAGACAAAGCTAGTCTCATTTTTAGTTGAGCTCCAGGTTTAAAATGGCAATCGCCTCATTAAAAATAACATGCGAGCGGTTTCATGTTATTTTAAGACGTATCCCATTAAAGATTGGCAATAGTTACAAACAACCGAATCCACTTTACGGACTATAGAAGAAAACCAAATTCTTTTTCATCTTGAAAAGCCTTGCACAGGCAGAGTATTAACTGTCCAGTAGGTCATCAATGTGACTGCGCGAAAATTCGAATCGGATTTCAGTTATTATAAAATACACACAAAAGTCGACCCCGGCGCATTACCTGGCGACAATTTTACTCTGAACCACCTTCTCCACAGAATTGACAGTCGAATCCTCAATTAACGTGCCTCCTTCAGCCGAGAAGTTTGGCAGATCCCAATATGGAAGGCAGAATTTACGAAGATACTTCTGAAACACAATCATGCAACCTATCTGTCTCCGTATGCAATTTTGGAAGAATTCTATTTCTCCTAGTTCGATCTTGTCATCGGCTTATTGGAAAGTACAGTAGGCAATGTTTGGGTCCCATCACTGTTTCTATTGTAGCCATTCAAGCAATGCCCGTGATATAGTCTAAAGTGCTGAAACCGCCCGCAGGTACAAGATATGGAAAGATGAACTTCAAAACTCATCGGCGACTTATAGAATAAGCTATTGAGAACCCCAGGATTACACAAAGATTTTAGCCTAACCAAAGGTTCCATATAGGATCACGACACGAAGTTATATCTTGAAGCATGGGTTCAGAGGCCGGGTGACTCACATTCTACTGACTCTTGAAAATCAGTGTTCCAAGTGTTGTCAAAGTCGAAAATGTCGAGTGAAAATGTATCTAATAACACTCTCTGCTCATCCGTCGTCTATTCACGACAATTCGAGACGCCATTAACTGCATGCAGGGGAAATAAAGCAGACGTTTAACATTCACCTACTTCGTCCATTTCGCGACCTTAACAATAATATGAAGTTCTTGTTGCCTCCATCGGATTTTCGTATTACACCCACCCTTACGCCTTTCCTACCTTGTTGCAGGTATGCGTTTTATGGTCATATTTCGTTTGCATCGTTGTGTAGGTTGCAGAAAAAGAATATAAAACTATTTAGCACTCACAGATTTGTGAATGGTATTTCGAATCACTTGTCACTGTCCCCACGTCAAATTAGATCGATGTCTATTTTGTTTTGTTATGTAGTCTCTGAAGCGGAATAGACAAATAGGTCTGCATTTCTCTGGACAGGCGAGTTGTCCGAACTGTCCATTGTATAATCCCTGGCTTGTTGTTGCCTTCTTTTGATGATTGCTCCGACTATCTTCGCTTTTTAGCCAAAGGCTATGGCATTCGTAGCTTGATGTGGGCGACGGACGGACATTCAAACTATTACGTGATAAGTAGTCAGCGCAAAGTGAAAATTTCACTTGCACCATATGTTTTCCGATCCCGTTTTGAAGACTTCTCGCTAACACTGTCTTCACACCTCTTTGTGACAAACACCTTTTTTAGAATGTTCAGTACTGGAAAAGCTCAATCGTTTGCTTGGTTTGGATCATGGAGACAGCAGTCTGTAGCTAGTGACCAAATTCACATGTCTCATGCTCGATACGGGTGTTCGCTGACCCCAGAAAGACGTATAAAATAGATTGCCAAATAGAAAAGGTACACCCAAGCTTTCGAGCACTCTCACGCGTAGGAGTTCTTTGCTAGTCATAGATCCCTTTGTTGGTTGCCGTACAAGATAATGGGTGCGCCTCATTTCTTGTGGGAGGCAAGATCATTCTGACGAAGAATCCGACTGTTGTATTCCTTATGCCACCACGCGTCAATAATAGTGGCGATGCTGGTTCCAGGCGTTCGCCGAGGGAGGTTTATATTGGGTTTGGCGTTTCGAGTAGGGATTTTGCCTACCCATCTTCAGAGACTAGAGAATCCCCTCCTCAACTCTCATATGCCTCATTTTGTCTGTTACATAGGCCGCCAATATCGACTGTGGGGCTGAACTTGACCCCTGTTTCATCGCGAATTGCGGAGGCGACACAGGCCACGGTGAAACCAGGATCATATTAAAACCCACAGTTGGTATTGGTCTACGCATCAGGCAAAATGCGCCATTCAATGAGAACTGTGCGTATGACTCCCCAGTCTTTGAAGGTTGATAGCCGAATTCACTAGAATTTTCAGAATCAAAGTAAACCCGTCCTGGTGAAGGCCTCCTCTTTTTGACTACTATCTGTCTTATAGGCGATTGGTTGCCCACGGGCTGGCGTATGCTGCTTCTGCCTTACATATATAACCGTCCACTCAGTGTTTCCTACATTGATTTGTCATCCTATCACTGCGTTTTTCGTTGCGGCATGTTCATGACAGACGAAGCTGAGATTTCCCTTCAGTGTTCACATCTGACGTGCACTTGTCTAATTTTTTTGTTTCTGTTTGATGTTCCTTACTGCTTTATCTACCCTTCCCTGTTATACGAGTAACTGTTGATTATTCGCGTATATTCATGCATAAAGTAGACCTCATTGATAACGAAATTTCACAAGATCCGGGCCTTACTGAAACTGAGCAAAATGGGCTCTTTAATTACAATAGCAAACTGAGAAGGTCTTATATGTGATTGCTGTTGCGGGATGGAAACCAGTAAGTACGTCGCCTTTCAAGGGTGTTGGATTAATAGATAATAGACTGTTACATACGCTCCCTTTCGCAAGGCGTTTGTTTTGTAACACTTACCGAGGCGTGACAAAACTCCAGGTCAAGTAAATGCCGACCATCGTGAACGCGTGTTGAAGATGAGATTGAACCTCTTAGCACAGGGACAGCTATAGGAAAAGACTGCGCCAAAAATCAGGACGCATTGATCATGTAGTAACCGACGCCGATTCGCCGTAGGGCCGTGGGAAAATTTGCCATTCTGAGAAGTGCTGCCTCAAGAACTAGCAAGAAGGATGTCAACATTATAAGGTGGATTTTCGAAGTCTGTCAAGCTTTCAGCAGGCTGCAAAACTCAGTATTAAATAACCGCGTCGCCTTACCCTAATGAAAGTTAGGATGCACAGGATTGTTGTTATAAGCTTCCATTCAGTCTGAAGATGTGGAGAGTGTACCAAAGCCAGGCAAAATAACTGAACTACATTCACTGAAGAATACTGAAGGTCAAGTAGGAAGAAGAGATCCCAAGTGTATCGGAAGGGACTGCTTGGCCTACTGTTTGTGTTATTGCTGAAGTAGGTCGAACCGCGATGGAGCTGTCACATCGTGAGGATGGCTGACGAACGCTCCCTCAAACAGACATTTTATGTCAACATTTCGGTGGATGCTCGCGGACAAAGTGTGCAAAAACAACTATACAAGGGCACTGTGAGGACCGTTCTCAAGCGCCTGCCCGTCATCCAAGAAACTTGGTAGGACTTCGCACAGGATCGGCGGGTTTGGAGCGTTGTTGTTGCAATATTAGAAGCCAAGCGATTGGGGAAGGCCAAGGTGAAGCGACTGGCACGTAATACTTGAGGGCCACAGATTGATGATGTAAACTGTAAACCCCTGACGGCATATTCAAATTGTCAACAGACATTCAGGGCGCGGGTTGGCCTCGTTGTATATCATTGGATCCACCGCAATGTCAGCACGACCAGCTCGCCTCCCACGGCACAAAACACCGCCACTTATACAACCGACGAAGGCACCCGTCTCACCTGTCCTTATTGTAACTCCATGTTCCGATCTCGGGCTACCCGAGCCGGATAAGTTCAATTCCACCATAGCGAGAATACCGTCATGAATAAAGGCCGCCCAACAATACCAATGTAAATACGGTGCGAACCTGTCTGCTTTATGACCGAAAATTCGAATTGTGCATCGACCGGGTCGATTACCCGTAATCAGACAGCCGGTGCTGAGATCCCGGCCAACAGCCGTCACCCACGCCCTACCTACCTAACTACACCCACTCCAAATATCCAGTCACCGAATGGGTCAGTTTGGCCGTACGCGCATACATGACAATGATCAGTGAAGTAGCCTGGCCCAGGTTTCTCTTAAACCGACTGCTCGACTATCGCGAACGACGACGTCTACCACGGGCCCCACAAATTTCGCACGAGGCGGTGGCTTGCGCGTGAATTAGTTTGTGGATAGGCGAACTTGCGTAGCATCCGCCTGGCTCCAGTGGCAAGAAAATATCAAGATGGCCTTAGGTGGGCTCGGGTGCAGTGGCTGGCAAAGCTGGAAAGTCGGTCTACGCGTGCCTCACACAGCCTGTCCCTCCAAACATGTGCTAAACTTTCGCGAGGACGGCTCGGAGCTCACATAGATGAGAGTGCTATAGATACCACATTAAGGAGCCATTGCAGCCTGACTAACGGTCCTGAGAAGAACTGAGTTATCCTCTCAGTTGCAATTTTCTATGCTACGACTATTTGCGCGCTGGTATATGCTCAAACGCGTCGGGTTTATTGTCGTGGGCACTGTGCTGATGTGCCGTGCGGATGAATTCACCGGCGCCGGGCTGACTTTCTCCCTCTCCATGCACCAGCCATTCCTCCGAGCCTTTTAATTAGCTCTTGATGAGATTGGGCGCACTGGCTGGCGCGGTGTGAAGGCGTGCCACATCTCTTCCTCTCATGGGCTGCGGAACCGAACTAACGCCTGCCGCAGGCCAACCTGACTTTTGTTTTGGAGCAGCACACTTCACTCTGCGTGCGCACAGACAATGTATGGGCGTATTGGGAGATAGGGGTATGCACGTCAGCTAGCAGAAAAACGCCACGTAACGCTTATGCAACAACCATGCGATGCAATTTCCTAGCGTCGTTATGTCGTCATGTACATCTCATTTCAGCGTTTTGGCGAAGTCTGGTCACGTGGGCTGAGGAAGCAGCGCGTATATGGCACGCGCAGACGAAGGCCTTAATGCCACATTAACCACTGCCTAGAATCTCATCTCTAGTCGATTAACAGGTTTTGACGGGCTACTGGTGCGCGAGAGATGGAAGGAGTGGAGTCGATGCAGACCAGATCCGGCATCCAGGTTCCTAAATGTGAATCACCACGGTGCGCCAACTGTCATGGCCTGAAAGTAACGAATTGAAAGCATGACTTAGTGCATCTCAACACTGAGGATTAGGGCATGGTAACTCCTTAATATTGCCGTTACGGCGACTTCTACGTACGTGGGATCCAATTCAATTCGGTCACTGTTTTTGCTACTATCGTTGTTGAGCATAAAATTGTTCCTCTCGTGCTCATGACTCTCAGAAAGTCCCACCTGAGCACGCGGTCCAAGGCCTCCTAATCGTTCAAAAATTCGGTTTGATGGACATGGATTGCGTGGGACCGCTTAGAATGACGAAAGACGGGAAGGCCCCTATTTTGTGATAGACAACATTCGCCATGCCTTGATACTGTTACGTCTAATGACATCTTCATTAGTAACTAATTTACCAGGCTTGACTACTGCGCCTGCGAGTATCGCCATCGCATGATTTGCGATTGCTTGTTGACCAGACCTGAAAGTCAGGATATTTTACAACTGACTTCGTTAGACGGCTTTTCACTATCCGTGTGTGGGACCGGGTTTACCCAACTGTAGCTCAGTATGCCGTCTAACTGATTGCGGATTTGACAGACGGCTCGTTTGCGGGAGGGGGAGAGGAAGAGGGGGAGGTCGGCTGCAAGGGAAATATGTAGTAAATGAAGTGCGTTTAGTGCTACAGCTTCTGCAAGAACTTGGTTCCTTTTTTGTACTTAGTACGACTGTGATCATCCCTGGTCTAGCCGACTTTGAAGATGCCGCAAATTGTGCCTCCTCATGCATGACGATCGCCGGCAGTAAGTCTCTAGTGGTTGACCCATTCTCTCCTCTAATGGCAGAGACCGAATGCCGGAGGTCCAGGAACTCTCTCTGTTTCCTGACGGACTGTATCGAGCCAGGTTTTCAGTTGACCTCTTTGATGTACCGGGCGGGTATGAACGCTTTGTTGGGGACGGTAACGTTGAACTTATGGGAAGGAGGACGAAGAGCGTGCCAAAGCAACTTCGATCATCTTTCTTGAATGGCTTGAGATGTCCTCGTGAGCTTGTTGCAGTGAGTGCTGGCTACCCCATTTGAGGGAGGCTTTACATGCAGGGGTGGTCAAACACCTCCGGTTTTCGCTCATCCGCGCACACTGACTAGAGTTCACAACCATATATGAGGACTGACCGAACGGAAGCCTGGTACACGCGGATCATTATGGAGGTGTGGATATTGTGTCGTATCTATAGGCACTTTCAAAAAATATGAAAACCTCGCGAGCAGCATCCGTTAAGGGGACCATGTCGTCCTTACTGTGTCCATTCAGCAGCAGCCTCGTTCTGACGTATTCCAAACCGTTCACACCCTCAAGTTTGCAGTCCTTCTGTAGGACGCCTTTTCCTATTTAGGGACGCGACTGGAAGACGCTTAGTCCTCGCAGTGTTGCTGATTGCAGTTAGTCTCCCGAGCCTACCTTTTCGGACAAACATTTTAGAAGACGGACCTCCTCCTAAGCCAGGCAGTCTACCTTACCTTGCTCTGACACGCGTCTAAATCAGCCATTTTGCCCTCGTCAGCATGACCCTCTGACTAACATACCACTTACTGGGGTCGTTCCGATGTGGTCAAATAAGTTTTACCATTGTAAACTCCTGTCAGGATGATGCATACCTACCTTTTTTGCCGGTCGCGTCCAGGGTCATTTGCAAAAGACGTCTCTGCCTGACTTCCGAACTCTATTCTGCCTAATATACCAGGCTGATAAAGCCAGTTGAATCCTGTAGACAACCCGTTGCCCCTCTCGACTGAAGTCAATCTGTCCCACTTTTCAGACCCTCTGCTAATCTGGTGTTGGATTCGCGAATACCCTACTGATGGAGAATATGAGCGGGTAAGTACTTTGTTTGGGCTTGCCCTGCTCTTGTCTCGCAGGTTGCTTTCCTTGCTGTCATCGGCAGTCATGGGATTCAGTCGCACAATTTATCACCAGTGTTTTGCATACTTTTATCTCAAGCCTAGACTTATGTGATTTTCGAATTACAAGAAGGCAAAGGGAACTGCGTTTTAGCTACTAGTTGTCGTATGAAGTCAAACCTCAAGCTGTAGTCTTTGATATTTGTTAAAAGCCGCTCTGTGCGAAGGCGCACTCTCCGCTGCATCTGTTGGCGTTTAGGCAATGCTGTTTTCGACCCGTGAACTTACCCGCCAACAATTCCAACAACACATTTCGGCGGGCAGAAGCTCCGCTGAATCATCAGGTGGTCAGAAGCTTAGCAAGATTCTTTCGCAGTTAGTAGTTTCAGACGTTTTCAGGTGTAAGTAAATCGGGTACTTGTGGAAGCGGATAATTCAATGTGCGCATGGAATAATGAGCGGTTTTTGGGAAGAGTGTGGTTTTTTACTGGTTGGATAAATAAACTATTTTGTTCGGCACCCATAAGGGTGGAAAGGTTAGAAGACCGTAAACAGCCCTTCAAATAAATGTGATTTGATTTGTTCCTATGGAGAAAAAACTATAACTCAAGGTAGAATTCTCAAACCGGACGAGGCTGTTAGCCGTAGATGAGACCATAATATTTTTGTAACGACAGCAGAGGCAGCCGTCAAGTTGGCGAGACAGGATCGGCACACCACGATGAATCATTAAAGGCCGCAAGGATCATTAAGTTGCGGGGCTATGCTGCCATGATACTTCCTTGCTGATTGACCAAACTATTAGCAGGTGGTGAAAACAGGGGAGCCCGCTGTGGTCGTCAACAAATCGTTTGGGGTCTGAATGAGGCGATGGCATTATAATCTGCGAAAATCATCGCTACATGCATTCTCCGCCATTAAATCCCAGGAGGACCCTTTTAAAAGACCAGAAATTGAAGACCGTGAAATGGCCAACGCACGCAGCTCGTTTATTAAAACTGCTGGCAGGGATATGGTATGAAACCCCACTCAAGGACCGAAGACTAGTGGTGCGTCCAATACGGGGACGGTGGGGATGGGGTTTTATGGGTGGGCATAACCGGGAAGTACAATAAAATGCCGATCGGATTCCCATAAAAATAATTGTAGTCCCTCTTCATAACTAAAGTAAGCCTCCAAACGGCGGCGGAATTGTGCGCGAAAAATAAAGAAAACAGCTGCTGACGGATACGGGACACTCGGATAGACCGCCACTGCGAAGGCCAGAACGAAGTCACGGCCTAAGGGAACACCTAGCTAATCAGAATACGGGAAATGGAGTGAAATTGAGCGACAAGTCTCACAATACGACCGAGCTCGCGCAGTGTTCAGCGAGAACCGGCGAGGTTAAGGCGTTCCAAGAAAGCCCATGGCTCCGAAATAGTAAGCAAATAAGAGCCTTCCGAAAAGACTATAGTAGCTAGCAGCGCATCATAAGCCCAGTGGGGCTACATACCACACCATTGCCAAGCTGTTTGTGAAGAATGCATCAGGATCCACGTCCTTTGCAAAATTATATGAGTCCTATATGGCTCCTTTTGTAGTAGCGTATAAAATTGTGTCGTTTTCCCTATATGGAGCGCGTGCAGTACGTAGTTTTGAAGTTCTAGGCGCAAGTGCAACTTCAGGTCGGGTTCAAAGTTATCCTGGAATTTAAAAAAATATAAAACCTAGAGATATTTTTTTAGTAGAACATTTGAAGCCAACAGTGGATATGCCCTAGGTTAACTGAAAAAATTCCTTGGCTAGATCGCAGTTGGTAGCCAGGAATGGGGAAGCGGACGGCGACCTTAATCCTAATCCTAACCTTAACAATTTGACTTCCGTTTTACGTTTGAGGTTAGGATAAGGGTACCCGTTAGTGGTTTCCAATTTTCGTGTTAGGGTTATGCCTTTAGGCGTAGGTTTTCGGGTTACGGTTAGGGTTTGAGTTTACGCTTAGGTTACAGTATTTCGGTTAGGTTTTACAGTTAGGGCTAGGTCTAAGGGCTACGGTTACGTTTACGATTTCGGTTAGGATTAAGGTTGCCGTTAGGGTTAACGGCTAACTTTTACCGTTAAGGTTAGGGCTAGGGTTAAGGTTAGGATTAGGCTTAAGGTCACCGTCCGCTTCCCCATTCCTGACTACCAACTGCGATCTAGCCAATTTCTTTAATAAGTTGCCTCTTTAAAAAGCGCTGTAATAAGGTAGTTTACTGACGGATGTCTAAGTACTTTGCCCTCTTCCAAGGTAAAGTCACGGTAAAAGGTGAAACTTCTGGTCAGCTCCTTCATTTTCCTGAAATATAGTGGTATTACTCTGCAAGCAGAATAACACCACTTCCTAAATTGCGCATTAGTGGAAACTAGATCACGCGAAGGAGATCTTACCATATACATAAAAGTGAACATAGCTACTTTGTGTAGGGCCTTTTTGCGGTAGGTTATTGAGTATTCGCAAAGGACGGGAAAACATCGGAACGTTTAAACAAAGGATTGCCCGTAGGCGTTACTACTGCGTTGTAGGGCATGCGATCACACAAATTTGCGAATTCGACTTTTTAAAATCGGTAAAACGTCTGGCATTTTAAAAATTACCATCTTACCCACATCCTACCCTATTCCATTTATATGGAGAAAGAAAATCTATTTTCAAGTGCTTGAAAGTCCGCTTGGTAAAACTCGAGCCTAGATTGCTCTACTCTAGTATAAAAACACACATGAATGCGAAAACTTTGCCCATGACATTTGCTAGCATAGGAAACTGACCGAATAAAAGTTAACGTAAATTTCCGCCCCAATCTTTATTATTTGAAATGAAAATTATTTAAAAATATGTTGTGGGAGCAAAAAAGGACGTTTTCCGGAATGGACGTGAGACACTTTAGGTGCCTAAAGTTGATCGTTCCGATTTTCGTCATCGCATTTCTTGAGCTAGGCTACATACTATACCTAAGTAATCATTTTTGACCGTGTGCTTTTTACAGTCGGCTGGAAAGAAGCCCATTCAAAAGCGGGCATCATGGCCACAGTGGAATATTATTGAGATTATGTTGTACGGTACATAACATCACAAACCAGCCAAAGCAATACTTCCTAATCGAAAACGTATTTCAGAATTTTGGTTAACATTTCATCAGCTAGACCAGATACGGCACGACTAACGAAACAAAACCACCCTTCGTGGTCCCTCCTGGTTCGCCACGTCGCACACGTTCAAATACTTGGGACTCTTAATCGCTTTTAGAATCGATGTTAACTGTGTAGTTTATCTCATTGGATATCAAGCTCATCTGAAAAGGTGGCCGTTCCTGTGAGCACAGCTCCAGTTCAGCCCAGGCCAGTGATTGCCGGCGCCGTCCCAATCCGCCCCGCACCAGTCCTTATCCGTCCGGCCAACCTCGCTCCGGGTGTGCAGCCCCGACCTGTGGTGCTAATTCGACCCTCGCCGCGACCCACCGGCGGCGGCGGCGGCACACTGTCGCCCCAGTCGAGGACCTTTTTGACTCGCCCACCCACCCGCATCATTAGCCTCGCCCCCTCTCAGGGTTCACCGAAGATCGCTCCGCCTATCAAGACGGAGCCCCCAGTACAGCCGCAACCGCTGGCAGCCAAGCCTTCTGCCAGCGCACCGAACCTCCTTTCCTCTTCGTCTGTGACGGCCTCGTCGTTGGCGCCGCGGACACCTGAGCTGGTGACCAACCAAACGCCAGTAGCCACTCTG
>CACRXP010000825.1:16803-28661 GCA_902702965.1 Spirometra erinaceieuropaei
CGCCTATTTCCATGAAGCTGGAGGCCTCGGCACCTGCCTCATCCATTACGGCTGGTGGTAACAGTACTTTCTCGCGACCCGTAATTCACCGCCTTCTGGCAGGTGACCTCAAGACTATCAGTACTCCAGCTCAGTCCACGACCCCTGCTTCGTCGCAGCAACAGTCTAACCGAAAGGTTACTCGGGAGATGCAGGCACGTTTCCCCCCCTCCCCTCCTAACCTATCCCTACCCAGTACTAACCAGCCGGGCTGTAGGAGCACAGTAATTTCATTTACCCTGGCCAGAAAAAAACAGGGCCTCTCGCTGCCTGTGTGGGCTGTGGTATAAAGATAGTTTAGGGGAACCTATTATCCCAACTGTGGTTCGTCTGTTTAAAAATGTGGATTGTGGGAAAACTCGGATTCACAGGATAAATATCACACGGAGGAGGAAAGCTTAACTTCACTTATAGTCGGGTCACGTGATAGGGTTTCCACTAACCAGGCAGTGGGCAGATGCTGACTGACACCTACTCCCTTTATCCAGATCCACCCCCCTCCAAGGGGTTAGGCTTGCTGACTGGTAGTCCATCCTCCTTTGTCCCGTATATCGCCGTATTTTGCTATTCTCTCCCATCTTGATTGCCACTAAGTCAATCAGCAAAGACCATTAGTGGTTAAACGAAACGTCATTAAATTTCAAGGTATAGTCGTGTTTTGCCTCATTCGTTAAAAGTTAAGTTTATGATTTCACCAAAGTCTATTGGGCACACTTTAAATAGGCATCCAGCAGGGCTTTCTGGGTTTAGTTCGCATCCTTATGCGGGATTTTGATTTAAAAACTATAAACGTAAGCGGGGCAACCGGAGCGGACTGAATAGGTTGTGTCCTAAAGACTGCTCCATGTCCATTCAACGATTTTTAACCTAATTGCAATCACACCATACAAAGGCGCGCTCGATAGCTCCGGCGCATTGTCCGATGCTCCATCGATTGGTCTCGAACCCTGGGACAAAAATTATAATGCAGCTAATGTGTCTACTATAATCTGTGTAGTAGGTATATTTACTAACTTTTTATTGCTTCCGTGGCATAACACTTCGAAAATCCATCGACAGCGTTGATTCAACGTCTCCCTAACGCCTTCTCCATAACTCGGTCTGTATTCCCTAATTTTTGCTCAATTCCTCTCATAGCTTCCGCACTGAAAACTTTGTTTTCCAACCGGCGCCATACAGGTACGTGTTTGTAAGCGGCGTGATAGGCGCTTCAGCGTGCTCCGCTACAACGCCTATGACCGACTTGACTTGTCCGGCAGTACTAGCTCTGGCGAGGCAAGTAGCAGCAAGGGCAGCGGAAATCAAGAGGTTTTTTTGCGACGTGAGAATAATTTGCGTCAGTTCAAGGCAGCAAACAACATTATCGACTTTCCCACTCGTGGCGCGGGCAGCGAATTTGGCCAGGAGGCGAAAGAGGAGGCACGTCTACGACGTTTGGGCGTGTCGCGACAGGGCTATCGTGCTGAGGATCAACCCTGGCTGCTGACTGTGGGCAAGGGCTCCGCAGCCAAGCGTTATCGTGGTGTCCGCGAAGGTAACGTCTCAGCCAATGTGCGCTACTTCATCTTCTGTCAGACCAAAGACGGCAACTTTGATGCCTATCCAGTTCATGAATGGTAATTCCGCGGATTACTTATGCATTTTAAGCAGCTCTGACTGTTTACTTTTGTCTCACCGGTTGACTGCGATGCAACTGGCCTGATAATAGCTTCTTGGCAGTTTTTGATGACACATTTTCGCGTCGTAGGTGAAGCCTCAGAGGAAGACAGTCTTTCCCCTCTATAATGTATCAGTTAGCTCTTCATACGACAACTACTAAGGACTTTTATGCCTGTCTATCCGTCCTGTGCCCTCCAGCGGTAAACCATGTGTTTTGTCGTCTCGTTGAAAGTCCTCTCCTGTAAAACCTCGTTTACCAATATTCCCCTATTAGGATTGATCTTGTGCAAAGTCCTGGAGGCCAGGGGGCGGTTGCGGAAGGGGGGAGGGGAGGTATGTATATTCATATCCGACTAAGTGGTCCTTTCTGGCCTATTCAGCATCGCCAGCTAGCCACTACCCCAACTCGAGTCTGGGGAAAACTTTCTTTAATAGGTTGCCCCTTTAAAAAGCGCTGTACTGCCAACACCTGGGCAATCCACTACCCTTATCTGACCCTGTCTCTGATGATCGGTTCGAGGGAGAATCCGAAATGAAGCACTTGTTCCAATAATCGTGCCTCCATCTCCGCGATTACTTCCTGGAACTCGCCTCTTCGCTTTTATAAGCAAACTGGTCTCCAACCTAGGGGCAACAATTCTAAATGTAGCTCATGTTTCTACTATATTCGGTGCAGTAGGTATATTTATTCTGTGTCTGCTATATTCCCCTAACTAGGGTTGGTCTTGTGTCAAAGTCCCGGGGGGGGGGCGGGGAGAGGGAGGAGAGGTATATGTATTCATATCCGACCGAGTGACCCTTTCTGGCCGATTCGCCATCTCCGGCCAACCACTAGCCCAACTCGAGCCTGGGGAAGACCAGAGATTTGAACCAGAATCTGACAGGTGACCGAGCCTAGGGTTCTGCCAACTGAACCCCGAGCTCGTGGCCTTGGCAGTGATCAGAAGTGCGCAGGTCGCCTGGAAGTGGTGCCCGCTGATCAGCCCCGAGTATTAGAAGGAGTGCAGGTTAGGCAATTTGGATCGTAGAGTCAAGCTGCATCGTAGATACAAAGACACTTGCCAAACAACCGCTAAAGGTCTAGAGGTAGGCTAGAAAAACACAAACTTGCGGATGACACACAGACCAACTCCAGCAGGGTGAATCGAGAGGTGTGAAGGAGCCGAGGAGGGACAACAAATCTATCATTCTGCCTGCTGACGAGGGGCGATAAGCAGTCGTGATGGATCGAGGAGACTATAATGAAAAAGCCATAACTCCTCCCGACGACAGAGAATCTTACAGACCAGCACAAAACTCACAAGCCAGAGCAGTGGCAGATCGGCTGAATAAACTGCTCAGAGGATACTGACGCAAAAATGTGATTAGGGAGAATAATTGGATCCAAATGAAAACAACTGACACCGCTCTAGCTTGATTCTATGGTCTGAAAAAAATTCATAGGCCAAATGCCCCACCGCGGCCAATCGTTGCCCTAAAAGGTAGCCCCGCCCATAACTTGGCAAAGTGGGCGTACTCAAAGCTGAGGCGATTCGAATGGCTCAGTTTAATCAGCCTCTCAATTTCTCATAGGCCTCCGAGGTCGGAGGATTCAGTCGAACGAAGTGGTGATCTCTTTCGATGCGATGTCCTTATTCACACCCATCTCACTGAATTTGGCGTCCGAAATCTTGTGCAAGAGACTTAAAAGGCCTACAAAGAGACCCAGAATGCCCTTAAAATTTAACACCTCATGAGGCTGTTTGAATTTTGCCAACAAGCCTACTTCACTTTTGCTCGGGAAACGTGTGAGCAGATCAAGGGAATTCCAATGAGCCCACCGGTTTCCGCTTTACTGGCAGAAATGGTCCTACAGGAGTTAGAAAAGTTTGTCTTCATCCAACATGAGCCATTATTTTGGCGCCGTTACATAGACGACACGGTTGCCATCGTAAAGAAGGACATGTTGCAAAATTTCCACAACCTGTTCAACACGGTCTTCCCTAATATAAAATTCCCGAGGGAGGCAGAGCAGGAGCAACAGTTGCCCTTCCTTGATGTGCTCTTCACACAAAATCTTAACGGTGAAATTGAGGCGACGGTTTATAGGAAGGCAACAAAGACCACAGCATCTCTTTTCCACAGAAATCATCCGATGACTCACAAAAGAAGCTGCGTGAAGACGCTCTTCAAACGGATCCAAACTCACTGCAGAAAATCGGAGCACACGAGGCCCGTTATCTCTATGGCCAGTTTATGCAAAATAGCTATCCGAAGGTGTTTAAAGTCGCTGCCTATGCGGCCGCCCCCAGAGAACCCAAACGGCAAAGTCACCAAGGATATGGCATTTTCTGCCATACATACATACAACGTTTTAGAAACAACCGAGCACATTTCTGCGGAGTTAGGTGTTGGAATTGCACACCAGCCCAAAGCCACCATGCCCAGTAAGGTCATGAAAATTAAGGACCGGCTAAATCCCGAGGAGCAATTTACCGCATCGCGTGCCAAAGCTGTCCTTGTAACTGCACACGACAGACTGGGCGCATGCTCGGCTCGCGCATACACGAACATAAGCTGACTGCGCGACAAGGCGACGAACCATCGCAAGCGGCTGCCCACACTTACGAACTGAATCATGCGTTGGACTTCACAGCCACCAAAATAATCGCCCTCGCCGGAAACAGGCCGAGAATTGATTGAAGCCTGGGCCTCGGATAAGAACTCGGTCAATCGATATATCGATCTGGCGCCGGCGTACAGAGCCCCGCCCAGTCACCTCCAGCCTTGCGCCAACAATCGATGATTGAGTAGCACATGCCTTAATTTTCGATTGTTCTGTTGCTGCTTCTATCTCTGACGATGAACTCCTGTACAAGTTCGAAAGACTAGAACTATACTGTTCCGGTGCTCAACCAGTCTTCTTACTTAAGCACAGACCCATATGTCAAGGGGAGTGGGAGTGATTTCCACAGCACGCTCCTACCATCTGAGGTTTCAGACACGTAAACCAACTGCCCACTCTCAAAGTCTGCGTTGGTTGGACAATAGACCCGGTCGTCAGCAGATTGACTAGTGAATAAACATATTCGGACGATCAGCGCTGAGATTACGTCTGAAGACTGTCTCACTGCAAAAACAAGTGCATTTAGAGTACACTATGGGAAATCTGAACACCCATACGACGTGGGGTGCTGTATGAGATGAAGACGCCAACCACCAATTTCTTACTGAGTGTCCTATGCCTCAGTTATTGTGGCTACGTCCATCAGCTGTGCGTGCTATTTACTCTTCACCCCCTAATTCGAAAGAACTGACTGGAGAGTCATTACAGCAACCTGAACTACTCAATGGAAATGAGTACTAATGTCAGCGTAAATAGTACATCTATCAGATGTCGTTTAATTCGCTTAGCTGGCGTGCATATACGACTGTAGTGTGGAGTATCTTTGCGGCTTCGAGGTGTCGATAGTCTCATCCCGTCCATACTTTTGGCTCAAACTCTAAAGTATATAGTGATGTAGGTTGTTATCCGGTTTTTAATTCGTTTGACACACCAAGAGCGCCTGTAGCGGGTAAACGGGATTGGCTCAGGCTGGATTTCTTAAAGCAAGTGAAGACAACTCGGTGTTTTGTGTTGTCGGATCCACACGTTCTCCACCTACATGACTGCAAAATTATGTGGACATTTCGTTCATTACACTATCCTTCCGGCAGTGCGGAATACAAACTCCTCCCTGGCGCGGACTGCGGACGTAGGTTTTGCCCCACTTGCAAGTGCAAAATAACAAGAAGGATGGAGACGGCCGTTTTGTGGTCGTTACTGTCTTTTCTACCATCTGACCCTCTTCCATCCAGGAAAGTTTTACGCGCCTTATCCGCGACTCGAAATCAAACTTCTTATGCTGATTACGGCCACCCTAAGGAAGGAAACATCACAGTGTGATCCAGTTAAATCAGCCTTTGAGAATAAATTCACCAAATTCAAATGGGTCTTGGTTGAAGCCTGCTTATTGCTTGATTGTTCGACAGACCCATACTTGGGAGGAATCCATATGCCTCTTTTATTCACACTTTCTGACGTTGTGTCTTTCCCGTTTCTGTATATATATAGGTATAAGTTGAACCCCGAGGTCAGCTACCGTTATCTACGTGATGAAGAGGCCGAAATGGAGTACAGTCGTCGACACAAAACCATGAACCTCTTCAACGTCATGGTGAAGCGTAAACTCGTGGACGATACCACCGAAGAGGGCCTCTCGGAGGCGAAGGAGGCCAACGCGAGGTGGGTTAGCTCTTGTCATTCCTTCCAAACAGGAATGCCTTCTGTATAATCCTCTACTACAGTAAATGTGCTAACTCGTGAAATGTTAACCTAAATTCTGAAATGCGTTTTCGACGCAAAAGTAGGGTTCTAGTATTAATTGCTGTGCAGCATAATGCCATGCTACTTCATTTACTTCAGGATGTCGACTTTTATACAAACTTCTTACCGGTCAACTGCAAATACTACACTTTGTAAAAGTGACTACTTAAGTAGCATGATTTTTTCTCATTGATTTTCGATGTCTTTATGAATTCTAATATATTTTATAGAAAGCGTGCATAAAAAATTCATTGTTTTATTTAATAGGAAAGCACGTCTTCTTTAAATTTTATACTTAAAAGAAGGGTATTATTCGGTTTTAAAACAATTTCTAATCCCTGAATAATTTTGAAGCCGACCTGCCTTTGCGCCTGCATTCAGGGTTTCAGTACAAGTTGCATATTTTCCGTACACGGAAAATCATACATTTATACACGCTATTAAGGGGAGACCATATGGGGCTCATGAAATTTAGCAGTGGAGTTGAGCAACGAGCAACATTAGTAAATGCTGAGACACGATGTTTTCAGAACGGGCATTTCACGTCCTTAAAAAATCTCACAATTAGCGTAACGGCAGGTCGGCTTCAAAATTCTTCGGGAATTAGAAAGTTTTTTAAAACCGAATAATACCCTCCCTTTCAGTTCGTCTGATTTAGTATATTGCGGAATACGCTAATTTGTCACGGGAAGGTTGGCTGAGTATCGGTCTCACTCTCCTCCCTATCGTGCGAAACTATCGACCGATTGGTGTTGAAATTTGACTCTGCGGCCGACGTAAGTCGAATCCCCGCCTAATGTTAATGTTCGATCAATAAGGTCACACAAATCTTCGTTGGGATAGTTGTACTGTCTTGTTGCCTACCATGACTTGCATGATTTTAGATGGATCCTACTCACACCGCCTGAGGAAATTACACGACAAAGAATATTGTTCAATCATTTTTAAACTATCTAGACCAAATAGGTAGTCACCAAGTATCAATAAATTGGACGTGTTCATGTGCTCAAAGCGCACATTGTGTTTACTTTCTAGAGTCCCACCAAGTGCCCCACTTTTAGACCATCCTAGTTACATGCATTCATAACCTTGTTGTCCATATTTCGACCAATTAGAATCAAGGCCGGCCTGGCAGCAAGCGCGGCCGACGCCGCGGCCAAAGCCGAGGCAAAAGGCACCAATGGCAGCGGTGTGGGCGGCGGCAGTAAGCGCTCGCGCTCTTTCCTGCTCACGGAGCTGGACGAGTGGAACGAACTGTCGGACGAGGAGGAAGAGGACGAGGATGATGACGAGGAGGAGGGTAAGGGAGGCGCTGAGGGCGCTGACGACAGCCGTCTGCTAGGCTCAGATGCGGACGACGAGGGCGTAGGCGGTGGACGCGCAGGCGGCGCTCGCGGTGGCAAAAAGAGTAAGACGGCCGCTGCCCGCAGGAAGCAGAGGGCAGCAGCCATTGTGGCCAGAAAACGTCGCGGCATAAAGCAGCGCAAACGCAGGCGCAAAAATGCTGTTGTGGCGGACTCATCTGATGAGGAGGACGACGCCAACGAGGAGGCCTGGGACGAGAGTGAGCCGGATGATCATGAGGGCGATGAGGTTTGTCCCATGACCACTGTCTTTTCATTCACCCCCAGTCGGCGGCGACGAGTAGGCGTGGGGAAAAAGAATGTCCTATGCGCGTAATCACGTTTTTTGGAGCCCCCGCCCAGTGTGCGTCTTCCGTTTATAGTGAATCCTCATAGATTGCTTTAGGTCAGTATAGGTCAGTATATTTTAAGGGTAATAGATAGTGCCTTTGAAAACTCTATTGAAAACGGTACATACAATATCTGATTTAAATAAACATGGTACTAAAATGTTGTCAGTAATAGATACACTTAAAATAATATGTTTTATCTGAAAATACAAGACCGAAACTCGAGAACATTCAGATGTAGATGATATCGGTAAAATGAAATGACAATCATCCGCATTATCGGTAGGTGTATGCAGCCCTTACTTGTAGGTGTTCGAGAATTCATTTCGATCTGGACGATGAAGTCAAGTATGGCCGTTTCTGACTTATTTGCCGTCGTCAGACGGCCATATCCCAACTCCGGGAAGGGGGAGGGGAGGAAAGACATGCGATTCTAACTCGGTTCCAGTTTGTCGTTAGGCCAGTTAGACCACGGGCTAGCCTTTTGATAAGTGTGACTCTCGTCAGCAGTGGTTCCACCGGTAAAGCAGTGTGTTCAATAACCAGTTGATTCGGGTTCAAATCCTAAGTCTTCCTGATCAGGAGTTGGGGTTACTATGAACCGTCGATGATAAATAAGCCAGAAATGACCATTCTGGTCTCTGTGGTCTTTGTCGCCAACATCTGAATATTTTCCCCCTCACACTATGCGGACCGCCGCCAAAGTTCCATGGAAAAACCGAACGCCTGTACTCCTGAATAGGTATGTACATGGAGCCCTCACGTTGATCAATCTGCAGAACAGTCAGATGAGCTTTTGTTGCCCTCAATTGGCGCGCTTTTCGACTGTTTTATGACAGTGCTCCTCTTCAAACAGTAAGAGTTATTTTCCCTCCCATAACACATATAGGTCGCGTTTAAAGCTGTGTTCTTAGTACCCAACTCCCCGCTCATGGCGTGAGCGTAAATCTTGAGGTGCTCGCCGGTCAAAAGTTAATTTTGGGTCAGATGACTATTTCCGGGGTGTTGCGACCTCATGCTTTAGTTCTTAATTTCTATACCATCTGTGCCCGTCTTCTCTCCTAAGAAAACCAGGTTATTCGCGGTGGATTTAAAGGACACAACGCTATTGTCGAACTCCGCATGCCTTCATTATCAAACGCATGTCATTTCGGAAATATTCAATAGAAAAATCAAGTAAATCTGACTTTTCCTGGAGATACTAACTTGTCGCCGATTTCTAGGGCTTAGTTACGCTTACAAGAAGCCATGCGCTAATTTTCAAGTAGACTAGAGTTAGCGTTAGGTTTGAGGTCAAGGTTAAGGTTTAGGTTAGGGTGAGAACACGGAACTATTTGCCCTTCCTGGACGTGTATCAGACACAAACTCAGCCGTAGGGGGAAACCGCGGAGACCGCAAACCAGCAAGACCTCCAGCCAGGTCTGAACACAGACGCACGTGAACACAGTTCACGCATGAATACTGATGACAGGGTCGCCAGCCCGATAGGAACAGAGACAGCAACAACGGCTCAACAACCACCGGCGAGACGCGCCCGAAGTGTGGAACGGGGGATCGAGCTCCAGGAGCTACACACCTCGGGGTCGGGCAGGGCTGGCTGACAACGGCCAGTAAGCCAGAAATGGCCATTCCAGTCTCCTTTGTCTTTGTCGGTAATTCTTTTCTGCATATATATGTGTATATGCACTAGAGAGAGAGGGACATGTCTTGTAGACGAAATAAACTTTGTCGCCTATACAGTAGATGCGCTAACTCATGAAATGTCAACCAAAATTTCGAAATGCGTTCTCGTTTCGAAGAGATAAATTAAGTAGTGTCGTAAAACTAATCACGATGCAGCATAAAGCTATAATGGCCCAGTTGCCTCAGGGTGTCGGCTTTCGAAAGAACTTATTTTCGGCTGCATGCAAGATCTATACTCTGCAAAAAATGACTACTTATGTAGCATGCAATTTTCCCAATGACTTTCGATGCCTTTGAAAATTCAATTATATTTCGTGGAAAACATGCATAAAAATATTCATTCTTTTAGTTTTTCGGTAGAAAATCACGTCTTCTTCCAATTTCATACTCAAAAGAAGAGTATAATTCGGTTTTAAAAATGTTTCGAATTTTGAGATTTTTTAATACCGTTAAATGGTCGTTCATGAAACGTCATGTATCTGCATTTACTAACGTGGCTTGTAAAGTTAACAATATTGCTCAAATCCACTGCTTAATTTTATGAACCTCATATGGTCTCCTCTTAACACCGTAGAGAAATGCGTGGTTATCCGTACACGGAAAATATACAGCTTGTAGTTTTGAAACCCTGAATGCATGTGTAACAGCGGGTCGGGTTCAAAATATAATTGGGAATTAGAAAAGTTTTTTAAAACCGAATTATACTCTTCTTTTGAGTATGAAATTGGAAGAAGACGTGATTTTCTACCGAAAAACTAAAAGAATGAATATTTTTATGCATGTTTTCCACGAAATATAATTGAATTTTCAAAGGCATCGAAAGTCATTGGGAAAATTGCATGCTACATAAGTAGTCATTTTTTGCAGAGTATAGATCTTGCATGCAGCCGAAAATAAGTTCTTTCGAAAGCCGACACCCTGAGGCAACTGGATCATTATAGATTTATGCTGCATCATGATTAGTTTTACAACACTACTTAATTTATCTTTTCGAAACGAGAACGCATTTCGAAATTTTGGTTGACATTTCATGAGTTAGCACATCTACTGTACCTTCGACACGTGTTCACCTGCTCGTCTTCGAACTTAGGCGTCATGTACCAAAACAGTTATGTAATTTACCGTTCCTCTTACGTAGGTACTAGCTAAAGCCTTCTCTCATTCTGTCACACCACTCTCCACAGCTCACTTTATCTTTTTTTTCCGGCATTCCTAGGTCGACTACATCACTGATTCCTCGTCAGACGAAGAGAAGCTTTCAGCTGATGAACGAGAGCAAATATATCAGGAGACTGGAGTGGATGAGGAGCAGGGTCTGAAGGCCCTCCTAACAGATATCAGTGAGTTTGCCGGCGACATCAGTTGTGAATTCACTCATACCGCCACCACTGTTGTTCCTGACAATTTGTTGACGGCCATGCTAGCCACCTGTCCGCTCTCCCCCGCCTCCGGTCTTCTTGACTGTGTCTTGACACCGGGTTCAGGTGGAGGAGGAGGGAGTGAGGCAGATGCTGTGCAAGTCACCGTGCCTGTTCTCACCCTGCTGTAGGTGCAAATAGTAGGCATCGTCGGACATGACGGTCGAACTGTCAGGGCTATTTGTCGTCCCCTTGTCCTGAAATCTCTCGTTTGCTTGCTAGATTGATGTGTCCCGCACACCGGTGTGTACGCACAGGAACGACAAGAAAACACACCTTCCTCGCCTCTAGTGACGTTTGTAAAATTTTGACCTTACGGATTCGGAGGTGGAGATTCACAACAGTCGTCGACTGGACGCGTGCAGTAGGTTTGCTATCGCATGAAGGGCCAATCGAAATTCTGAAATGCGTTTTGGACACGAAAAGGCCACTTAAGTAGAGTTTCAATATTATTTACCATGCAACATAAACTCAAGACATTTCAGTCCGCTTGGGATGCCGGCTTTTGAATGAGCTACCTTTTGGTCGTCTGCAAAACTGCTTTCTGTGAAAAACGACACATTTAAGTAATATGCATTTTTTTCTCAGTTATTTGCGATGCGTCTTTAAATTCACATATATTTTACAGAAAACATGCACAAAAATATCCGTCCTTTTACTCAGTTGATAACAAATCACGTCTTCGTTAGCTTTTTACTTGAAAAAGGAGAGTATTTTCCGGTTTTATTAAGTTTCTAATTAGCAGGTCTTATATGACCGTGAAACGTCCATTCATAAAACATCGTACCTCTACATTTATTAATATTGCTTGTTAAGTATACAATATGGTTCGAATCCACCGAAACGTTTTATGAATCCCATGTGGTCTTTCTTAAGAGCGTACAGAAGTGTATGATTTTCCTCACACGGAAAGTATACAACTCGTTGTTTGCAAACCCTGAATGAAGATGCAACGACAGGCCGGGGTTCAAAATTGTTCAAGAATAGAAATTTTTTCAACTTTATTGCAATCTTTCTCCAA
>CACRXP010000825.1:39140-55914 GCA_902702965.1 Spirometra erinaceieuropaei
CTACCCTCCCCTATCTACCCGTATCTTTTGCATTCATTACTTCAATAGCCATATAAATGTACAGGCCTGAAGAGAATTTATCGAAAGCAAACGTATGCTCGCCAAATTGCCTTTTGAATTTTACAATGGGAATTTTCGCAACAATAAAAAAGAAGTAGTCTATAAGATTCCATATGGCACTTGTAATGCGGTATATTGTGGTCAAACCGGAAAATCCGTCTCCACACGCTTAAGCGAACACCAATTGGCGGCAAAGGAGCGGGACCACTTATCCCAAGTCACCATGCACACTCTTGAAACTGGACACAAATTTGCTTGGGATAAAACGTGCATTGTCAGTTCCTGCCCATATAAAAAAGGCCGATAATTTCTAGAGACCATTCACTCTGATTAATTGTGCATCAATCGACGCATGGATCTTAACGTCATGTACACAAATCTCAAAGAAAAATGGAAAAGTGATAGCCAATCAAAACGTGACACCAGCCTACAGCACTGACCCCTCCTCAGCCCTGAAAAGGCGATATCGATTTTTCGGACGTGTTTGAATTTTAACTGTTTTTCACACTTTCCACACGTCTGACAACGACCTGGGGAACCAGCTTCGAAAATTTACGAAATAAAGTTTGTTCAATTTAATGTCCAACACCTAATTTAAACACCATAAATAGCCAGGGGCGTTTTACAACTATCATCATACGTTAGCACTCATCATTTATGAGGCGTCGATTGAGAAATAATTCGTAGGGGGGGGAGGACACTCTCCGATCGTTCTTACGGAACTCACTCATTCCGTTGTGCCTTACGGGCTCTCTCTCTCTCTCGAGACAGGAATAGCACAGTAAGTTAATGCGGTGGCCATGAAAAAAGCATTATTCACATCCTTCCTTCACACAGTTGAAAGACATAAATGACTTACGAGGTTATCCAATGAGGAGTGAGAGCTTGCAAACTCGGAACAAAACTTTGACACTTCCCTTGGTTGAGAAAGATCCACAATATGGACGTGAACGTTCTAAGTAGGAGATAATTCAAATTAGCGTAGAAGAAAACAGCACGCGCAACAGAATACACAAAAGTAAGACTTAGTTTCCAGTAGTCAGTCTACTGAAGGCTAGACAAATGGTAAAAATACGTTTCCCTTCCATCTGAACAAGTTGGTGGCCAAGAGATGAATTCCTGAAAATATTTAAATTAATCCGCTGTTTCTGCTTTTATATAATAGTAGCAAATAATGTTTCGTGTCACCTGGTTCGCAGTCTCATCGACAATGCTCTTGCGGGCAAGCTCGGCACGCTCCGGATTCCGGCAGACCATGTGCACCTCGGCGTTTCTTCGGGCTAGTTCCATCGCGCAGCATAGCCCAATACCGGAGTTGGCTCCAGTAACAATGGCTCTTTTGCCTTGCAAGTCAACATTCTTTAGCTCATCTGGATTAAAATTGTGTGCGGCCCTTTCGTAACCGGCTCTGAAAAAAGAAGGCGAGTAGCTGAAGACAACAAAAACCGTAGAAAGGTGTCCACCATGGTTCCGCTAGTTTGGTTAGACAATGAAATTTGATTCTGTATGCTAATTGCAAAGCAATTTGGGAGCAAAGGCGGGGAGTTAGGATCGCAAGCCAAAATGGAAGCTCTTCAAGAGCTGGTCAGATGACAGGGATTTGCCTGGCAGGCAGTCCGTGGAAGTCAAGGGATGCTTAGTCATCAATAATCTGACAGACCACAGTAAGTTCACAACATACTACGATGCTGGAGCATTCTTCTACAAAAATGACTGCCTTGAAACAAAAAATTCCAGATAGGAGATGGTAACAGTCTCATAACGACAAACTGGAAATAAATAAAATACCTCCCAGATAGGTATTCTAACGCGTTGATACTCCGAAGTGGCAGGGCATACTGCCAGTCTTCAACATCTGTACGGTGTGACAAAATTGGCGTGTCTAACGATTGTGAAGACGTGTAGGGGCGACCTAACGATTATCTCCCTCAACGAGGAGACCGAAATGCGATCTGATCGAACGGTCAACATGCCGGTTCAACCGACGTCCTTAGAGGTCGGAAAGAATAACACAAGCAAGTCACAACCAAATTTACCAAGCCAATTGCGCGACGACAAGTAAACAAGGCAGCAGAAGTAGAATGGCCAAACAGGTACACCACTGGATATTCGGGCCCGTTGTGCTGTGCAGTACAGGCTTCGGTAAAATCAGTCTTTCCAAACACCACCAAGTTAATGACTCAGTCCTGAAGTCCCTTTCTGGCCTCGAATATAAGGAATCTTGAGCATAAATTCTCGCTGATGTTTGCTTGCTCGTCGCTATGTAATCGGCTTCAGGGATTCCAGTAGGGAGTCACAGCGAAAGATGGACCAAACGTGGCCACTTCGATAATCAAGTTAGGTCGGCGAAAGCCACTCACAATTTAGTGTACACGTACCCTCTCGATCGCATTCACCACAGCGTGAGCCGTCTGCTAAGTAGCAAGACAGTAGACTTTGATCCGCGGGCTGATGACAACGAGTGAGCAAGAAACGGCCGATTCAATAAGTGTATTTTCGCTGGCGCGTGTCTTTCGATACTTCACAAGATAAAAAGGACCTTACCCTCGTAGGACCTGCCAAAAGTGCCAGCTACAGTCGCATAAATAATCCCCCCTCCTCAGACCTCGTTAACGTGCATTTGGCCGTTCACTTTTTCCTATGGAGTCGGCTGTAGAATTCGAACTGTGAGTAATCTCTCCAATAATAATAATAATAATAATAAATAGTTTTATTTAAGATCCTCCGGAGTCCAAATGGACATGTGGACACTGTCCGGTTCGGCTTGGTAAGGACACAACCAGGCCCATCTCGAAATCAGTTTTACCTACTCAGTGAACACCGGCCATCAAACGGACACCAAAGAAGCCTTCTGAATAGCGTTCATAGTACTTACAGACCGATCGAAGATGCCGCCTCAGCGTACGCTCGCGAAGGCGATGCGCATACACCCGGAAAACACTGGCCTTACGCATAAAAAGTTTTCACTCAAAAAATTTGCCCTCTGTAACTAAAATTTCCCCTCTTCGTTGCCATTTATGGGGACAGACAGCAAGTTCCGACAGTTTACGACCAACAATAGCTCTCACACCCCGCTTCCATCGCCAGCGCGACTGTCAACTCGATCTCACCTGACCGCATCTCCCTAGGAGTCCCGTGCCGATTAGAACTCGGTCCCTCCCCCTCCTCCGCTCATCACACTATCGTGTGGATGAACGCTGCAAACCTGCCCCGCATCTGCTCTTCGGCCTTTTCGCATCCATTCAGTTAACAGCCATATTGTATGTTTATATGTAATATTAATGATTGCTCGGAAACTCGTTTGTCCAAAATGAACGAGACTCTCTCAGGATCTGTTAGTTATTTCGTTCAGAAACAATGAGTCTTTTTTGCTCAGTTTTTCTGCCTGTAAAGGGAAATACTCGTAACTATAGTTAGAGAAACCCAACGGATGCCATCACCACATCCTGTATTTGCTTAAAAGACCTTTTCGGAGTGAAGTAATTGACACACATGAACATTGACGCTGCATACAAAGAGGCACACCTTCCCAGGTTAGGGTTGCAAAAATATCATCGCGGTAGTTTTTGCAGAATCCGAACAAGAGTTATAAACTAAACGCCTTGTGGTCTGTGTGATCGTCATAATTGGCGCATATATTGCAAGCAATCATCGATCTATCTACGATAACCACCTACTTACCTTGATTAAGTAGCTTTAGTATATAAAATGTCAATCAGTGCATGCGATGTCATGACACCCGCCCTATCGAGTGCGCACCCCGGATGTTTGTTAAGAGGGAGAAAATACGCTTTATTTTGAAAGCATTATTTAGAAATTTCCGGCGGATATACCCTCCAGTCCCTTCAAAACAATGCTAGAGTAGTATAAGCATGACCTCAAGATCGTAGTTTAAACAAGAAAAGTGGAGGAGAGCCAGTTTATGACGAATAAAATAGGCCAAATACTGTAAAATTCCGAAAATTGTCGCGTGAATGAAAAAAGGGTCATCTCTCTCTCCCCACACCAGCCGCATTCCGATCGCAAGACAAAAACAAAGTGACCAAAAGTGAGCGCCGGGCCGCAGAGCCGGCTGGCGTTCGAGGACATCGATTTGCTCCACTTGAGAAAGTCTGTTGATGGTTTAATCACGGATTGAAAAGGACTCTTCTTGATAATGCGCTTACAAAGCCCGACCCAGCCTTTCAGGATCTGCGATCTCACCGTCAGTAGGGTCGTTCTGTCGCAGCTGAGTAGCAACACACACCCTGCGCACACACAGTGCGCATCGTCGGCAATGATAGTCAAACACTCGAGTGGGCGCGCAGTCACAGTGAGCTGTGCATCATTGATGGATGCGATTTGCGTATCCTAGAATTTCATCTGTCTTGGCAGTCAGCTAGTCATTTTCTATCTCCCCCAGTCTTTTTTTCATTTTTGCCATAGCACTGGAGGAATGCGACGTCGTTTTGGGCTGCGTTGCTGATGATGTAGGTTCATTAGATTTGGTTTTCCACAGGGATGGCTCGTTATAATTCTTTGTAGCGGTAACCGCACTGGTCCTGGTGCTTTTAGACTGCAGACACAAGTACTTGGGCGGCAGTGACGTGGATGGCGTTCTTCAGTCTCTTTCAACTGCGTTTGGCCTCTTCACCCCCCGGAGTTTTAAGATGGTCCAGGTTGAGGTTTAATTGTGATGTAGGGTTGGTTTCTGCTTTCGGCCAACTCCATTGCAGCCGTGCTCGGTCTTATTGGTGTCTTTTTACTTTGAGGCTGGACCAATGATTAGACTTTGAATGCGCTTCTTTCTGATCTATCGCAGAAACCGAACTCGGTAAAAATGTCTACTTAAGTAGCATGCATTTTTCCCATTGATTTTCGATGGTCTTGAGAATTCGAATATATTTAACAGAAACCACGGACAAAAATATGCTTTCATTCAGTCGTTTGATAGGGAATCACGTCATCTTTATACTCTATTCTTGAAGAAAGAGTATAATTAGGTTCTAAAAAAGTGCTCTAATTCCCGAATAATTTGGAGCCTGATCAGTTGTTGCATTAGCGCTTAGTCATTTCAGTCTACAAGGTGCATGTGTTCCGAGTAAGGAAGATCACATATTCTTCTATGCCTTTAAAACGATACCATACAGGGTCCATAAAATTTTGCAATGGATGCGGACCATGTTGTACATTTCATGAGGAGCAGTGGTAAACGTCCAGGTACGATGCTATGGGAATGCACATTGCGCGGTATTAAAAATATCATAATTGGAAACTTTTTTAAAACCTTATTATACCCCTTCCTCGAGCATAAAATATAAAGACGGCGTGATTCTCTAGCAAATGACTGAAAGAAAGCATTTTATGTTCGCGGTCTCTATAAAATATGTTTAGATTTGCAAGACCATCGAAAATCAATGTGAAAAATGCATGCTAATTAAGTAGTCACTTTTTACCGAGTGTGGTTTTTGCATGAGGTCGAAAAGAAGCGCATTCAAAAGTTGACATCCTTTGTAGCTGTAACCGCTCTGGTCCTGGTGCTTTCGGACTACGGACACAAGTACTTGGGCGACAGTGACGTGGATGGCCTTCTTCAGTCTCTTTCAACTGCGTTCGGCCTCTTAATCCTCCGGGGCTTTTAAGATGGCCCAGTTTGGGGTTTATTTGTGATGTAGGGTTGGTTTCTGCTTTCGGCCCACTCCATTGTAGCCGTGCTCGATCTTATTGATGCCCTTTGAGGCTGAACTTGCGATTAGACTTTCGATATCACTTGCCCGGCATTGAAGCGATGCTAAGTCCGGCATCCAGCAATTGGCACTGAAATTAGACTTCGACCCGGTTACTTATGCCCAAGAGGCCTGGAGGACCTAGCGGGATCCGAGAGCGCCTCCGTAGTTATACTGATGAAGCTGGCAGATTAACAGGTGTGCATGACTATCTCGTTGAGCTTTGCTTGAAACTGTGCAAGTCTACCGATTCCCCCTAATTCTGCACAATTTTTTAGCGCCACTATCAAGCATTGATGAACGCCACCGCCGTGTGATGGCGATTGCATCAGATTACTGCCAACATGGTACAAGGTAGTAAAGTGATTCAGTAGCCCAAATGCTAAGTCCTATCACTCCGGACTCTGGGTATGCCTGATTGACAAAGGCAAAAACGCAATAGATGATCACGTCGGCTTCCTTTAACCTTGTCAGCAATCCCTCTGTGAGCCCGATTATGGCGCTGATGACTTATGCGTCATCACTCTTACGCTCGCTCATGTTCCAGAGATAAGATGGAGACTAAGGGCCTGGAGATACGATTGGATGCAGTGATTGGCTGGAATCAGTTTGATATTCCGCACGCGGCGACGCACGAGGGAGAAAGCGACTGCGTCCCTCCTGTTTATTCGCAGTACACGATAACGCCTTTACTCAAATATCTTCGAGACCCGCACTATTTGCGTAGCTGTCTTATCGATTGATTCGCACGCTATGTCCACGATCGGTGAGCGCCCCTCTACCATTGTATAATCCCGGTCGAAACCGACAGGACAACGGCCCGTGGCCCAATGGTTAGAGGCGTTGGACTTCTAACTAACAGGTCGTGAGTTCGAGCCTCAGGTGTTCCACACTTCGGGGTTGGGTATAATAATAATAATTTTTATTAAAGACCCGTCGGGTCCCGTCAAAGCAAAAACGTTGACTAGCTGACGACGGCCAATAAGCCAGAAATGGGCATTCCAGTCTCCCTCGTCTTCGTCGGTTATAACATACCGCCCTTATCATGCGCCGCTGTGCGGCTGCTGGTTGGGCTCGAGAGAGAGAGCCCGTAAGGCACAAGGGAACGAATGAGTTCCGTAAAAACGATCGGTGAGCGCCCCCTACCATTGAAGGCAATCTCAAGTAGGCCTTATTGGATCGTACCCAGGAGACCTAGGTAGACGATGCTAATAATATCTTCTGGTATCCCGAACGGCTCGACATCGACTGCGGGTAGGTGCAGTCGCAGGATTCGCATACAGCACAAACCATTTACGTTCATATCAAGAAGAAACCAGACTGCAAAGGAGGAAACACGGTCGTCGAAACAAGAGTTTTATTCGCCCGATGTTTCCTATTCAACTCGGTCTCATCATCAGTGACTGCATCAGACTGCTATGTCCTGGGCTCTAGACAGCTGTCCGAGCATGGATGAAACTTCTATCAACTGACACAGCCGAGATACTCATCATCCCTCTATCTGTGCATTCAGACTCACTCGTCGACCCTTCACACTCGGAATCGAGAATCATCGACTCAAATAACTTTGACCCATTGAGAAGAACACAACATATGCCGTCGTAGCGCCCAAGCCAGGAGGGCTTGTTTATGATTCACATTCAACCACAGCATTTTAAGCGGTCTTCCTGACATTAAACCGCGACTGAAACCCTACTAGCGATACAAAGCGGAAGAGGGTTCGAAACTATTTCTACGCGCGCACCTCAAAGGTTCCCCGTGGCCTGGTATCGTTGCTGCTGCAAGACTATTACCGCGAATCCGATGATAATCACCTGTTGTTCGCTGTCGCACCAGCCACCCAAACGCCTGGGCATCCTGTGCTTCGATTTACCAGCCTTTCACGCATTCTTCCCCTGTCGGATATCATTATACTTTCGAAAGAGAGGTTCTGTCGCAGAGAGCAAAGAGACAGTTCCCTAACTTGGATGGGTCCTTCAGTATGCCCAGTTTATCAATCTGGAGGCGTGGTGGACCGCTTCGGCTATGTAGTTCGTACTTTGAAGAGCGCCTCTTCATCGAAAAAGGTGACTGTGTCCAAATCGAAGCCCTTTGTCCCACAGCTCTGTAGCCAAATCCGCGAAAGTTTACCAGCGCTGGGTGTCTGTGGTTTTTATTTACGCTTTCAACTCTACCCAAAGCAAGCTTCACCAACAGAGCAAAAGTTAATATCAGTTTAGGTTGGAAGCCATACCTAGTGAATTCACGGACGCCCTTCAGGAAAAAGGCCAGGTTTCTGTAGAGAGACATGATCTGAAACTAAGAATGAGATGTCCCTTGTTAATGGATCGTCAACGCGGGAACGCGCAAGTCATTAAAACACGCAAAAGACGAACCAGACCGAATAAATAGTACCAACGCCAATATATTGCAAAAAATAGACGTGTATGTACAAGAGAAAAAGCGGCCCAGTAATGAGTAGAATAGCAGAGGCAGGCCTGCACACCCGCCTCTTTCAGACGCCTTGCGGCGTGCAGTGAAGCAGTCTGTTCATTTTCTCATTCATTAAGTCACGTGGACGGAGGCTTTTTTGAGTGGGCGGTTCACAAGCGTAGGAAGGGAGGAGGGTGACTTATCGCTTGAGAGATAGCACATGCTGTCCATTAATGATCTGTTTGATGGGCCTCAGCCGTCTGAGAGCATTGGCCAGCAGGGTTTGCGCATCGTCCGTCTTCGGGACAAGCTTCTTGACGCGAATCTTCTTCAACAGCTCCGTCACCGTGATGGGCTTTCGCATGAGGTACTTCCGTACATGGGCCGTCAGCTCGTCGTCCGGTGGAGGAGCTGCGGGTTCAGCTGCGGACGTAGCGGCGTTGTCCGCTGTCTTGAGACGTTTAGCTGCACCGCTTTCCGTTTCCTCCTCGGTGGCGCCAGTCTCAGCGGGTCGCTTTGTCACGGAGGTGGCGGTAGGAGGTGTACCTGAAGACTCCTTTGAAGCAGGACTGCCAGTGACAGCAGCAGCAGCGGCAATCGACTTGGAGGGGGAAACCTTGTCGGAGATCTTACGCATCATTTCGGCCTTCTTCTGAGCCTTGCGTGCCAACCGCTCGGGGTCATCCGGCGCCATATCAAAGTCGGAGTCGGAAGAGTCATCGTCGTCGTCGGAAGACGAAGAGGAGGACGAGGAGGAAGATGAGGCATCCTCGTCGTCATCTGAGGAGCCGGAAGTGGACTCGTTCTCATCAACCTTGCTGCTGCGATGATGGTGATGGCGGTGCCTCTTACGTTTATCTTCCCGTGGCCCGTTACCACCTTCTCCTTCTCTGCTGGACTTGGAGGTACGCTTGCGTCCGGCCGCCTCGTCATCACTGCCATCGCGGTCGCTGGCTCCTGCGCCCTCATCCCCATCGCGCGTCTCGTTTCGCTTCGATTCGTCTTGGTTCTCATCGGAATCACCTGGCAGGCAAAAAACACTTCTGAATAGGGCATGATTTAGCAAGTAAAAATGTAACATCCAGCCGACTCAACTACACTGAGTACCCAAACTTTCGAAATACGCCAAAACACTCGTCCATTTGAAGGCAAAACTCCATCGACTTGATTGCCCGAAGGAACATGTTCGTCCTCATTTGCCCTGGAACGTTATCAAAAGCCCTCACAGGCGCCCACGTAACGCCAAGCGAACTAGTAGATGAAATACCGAAATGGACGCGAAAACTGGAATGCCCATTTTTGTCTTATTAAACATCGTCAGTTAGTCATAATTCGACACAAGGCCGGCATAACCCTGGGCATTCAAGTCATTCAATACTAAGCCTGACGTCCCATTACTGCAACATGGGCCCACTGGTCTGTCGGTTGTGATGGGGAAAACTACCCTATATAGACGTCGCGTTTTACGAATTTTGCTGGCTGACGACGAATAATGCACCACAAACGGTCATTCCAGTCTCTCTCTCTCTCTCTCTCGCCTCTGTGGGCAGTGGAAAAAAAAGCGATGAGTAAACATCAGGGCCGACAGTGTACGTGAAGGTCGGGTAGATCAAAGACTTGATGCCAAGAAGCAGGGATGAGTTAGCTCTAATCACGACATACACCACTGATGTACACATGTTAGTATGTGAGGCAGACACTTGCTGATTGGTATGTGAATAGTTAACCATTCTGATTTGATTGCAGAAGCATTTTCCATCGCCTTTTAACTACAATCTAGAACTCGCGAAGGTGCCATTTCCGGCGTGTTTTCTATCGCCATGTATCAAGCACAACTGCAGACCGCGAACACCTGAGGTTTGAGCTCAGTTTTTGCTGATCCAACCCACTTTGCCAAAGGGACAGCATTCACGTACTGCCAATTTCGACAGTGAATATATATGCAGTAGGTTATTACCGACAAAGACAAGGGAGACTGGAATGCCCATTTCTGGCTTATTAGCCGTCGTCAGCCAGTCATTCCCAACCCCGACGTGTGGAAGACCCGAGGCTCGAACTCGCGACCTGTTAGTTAGAAGTCCACGCCTCTAACCACTGGGTCTCGAGCCCGTTGCCCTGTCGGTTTCGATCGGGAATATACAATGGTAGGGCAGGGGCGCTCGATAGCATCAGTGCATGCGCCAAACGGGCAATTGCGCAAGATGAATCTCAAGCCCCGAGTATTTGGTCTTAAATGTTGGCGGACAGAACGAGTCATTTGTAGGAAAAAAATGCGCGCACGGCATCTGCAGGGGAATAGCCGATCCCGAGGCGATGGCAACATAACCACAGTCGATTTGATATCGCATGAAATGTCGACCGAAATTCTGAAATGTGTTTTCCATTCGAAAAGATAACTAAAGCAGGGTTGTAATAGTGATGATTGTGTAGTAGAATCTCAAGATGGACTAGCTTACTTCCAGCCGCCTATAAAAACCGCAATTCCATATAAGCTGGCTACTTAAGTAGTATGCAGTATCGCCAGTAATTTTCGATGCACTTATAAATTCAAATATACTATCTTGTACTCGTTTGGTCGCGAATAGCTTCTTTTTTGAAGTTTACACTTGGAGAAGGATTGTAATAAAGTTGAAAAAAATTTCTATTCTTGAACAATTTTGAACCCCGGCCTGTCGTTACATTTTCATTTAGGGTTTGCAAACTACAAGTTGTATACTTTCCGTGTGAGGAAAATCACACACTTCTATACGCTCTTCAGAAATACCACATGAGATTCATAAAACGTTTCGGTGGATTTGAACCATATTGCATACTTTACAAGCAATATTAATAAATGTAGAGGTACGATGTTTTATGAATGGAAGTTTTACAGTCATACAAGACCTGCTAATTTGAAACTTATTAAAACCGGAAAATACTCTCTTTTTTTTAGTAAAAAGCTAACGAAGACGTGATTTGTTATCAACTGAGTAAAAGGACGTATATTTTTGTGCACGTTTTCTGCAAAATATATGTGAATTTAAAGACGCATCGCAAATAACTGGGAAAAAATGCATTTTACTTAAATGTGTCATTTTTCGCAAAAAGCAGTTTTGCAGACGACCAAAAGTAGTTCATTCAAAAGCCGGCATCCCAAGCGGACTGAAATGTCTTGAGATTATGTTGCATGGTAAATAATGTTGAAACTCTACGTAAGTAGCCTTTTCGAGTCCAAAACGCATTTTAGAATTTCGATTGGCCCTTCATGAGATAGCAAACCTACTGCACGCGTCCAGTCGACGACTGTGGTGAATCTCCACCTCTGAATCCGTAAGGTCAAAATTTTACAAACGTCACTAGAGGCGAGGAAGGTGTGTTTTCTTGTCGTTCCTGTGCGTACACACCGGTGTGCGGGACACATCAATCTAGCAAGCAAACGAGAGATTTCAGGACAAGGGGACGACAAATAGCCCTGACAGTTCGACCGTCATGTCCGACGATGCCTACTATTTGCACCTACAGCAGGGTGAGAACAGGCACGGTGACTTGCACAGCATCTGCCTCACTCCCTCCTCCTCCACCTGAACCCGGTGTCAAGACGCAGTCAAGAAGACCCGAGGCAAGGGAGAGCGGACAGGTGGTTAGCATGGCCGCCAACAAATTGTCAGGAACAACAGTGGTGGCGGTATGAGTGAATGCACAAGTGATGTCGCCGGCAAACTCACTGATATCTGTTAGGAGGGCCTTCAGACCTTGCTCCTCATCCACTCCAGTCTCCTGATATATTTGCTCTCGTTCATCAGCTGACAGCTTCTCTTCGTCTGACGAGGAATCAGTGATGTAGTCGACCTGGGAAAGCCGGAAAAAAAAGAGACAGTGAGCTGTGGAGAGTGGTGTGACAGAATGAAAGAAGGCTTTGGCTAGTACCTACGTAAGAGGAATGGTAAACTACATAACTGTTCTGGTACATGACGCATAAGTTCGAAGACGAGCAGGTGAACACGTGTCGAAGGTACAGTAGATGTGCTAACTCATGAAATGTCAACCAAAATTTCGAAATGCGTTCTCAATTCGAAAAGATAAATTAAATATTGTTGTAAAACTAATCATGATGCAGCATAAAGCTATAATGATCCACTTACTTCAGGGTGTCGGCTTTCAAAAGAACTTATTTTCGGCTGCATGCAAGGTCTATACTCTGCAAAAAATGACTACTTATGTAGCATGCAATTTTCTCATTGATTTTCGATGCCCTTGAAAATTCAATGATATTTCATGGAAAACATGCATAAAAATATTCATTCTTTTACTTATTCGGTAGAAAATCACGTCTTCCAATTTCATACTGAAAAGAAGAGTATAATTCGGTTTTAAAAAACTTTTCTAATTCCCAATTATATTTTGAACCCGACCTGCTGTTACACTTGCATTCAGGGTTTCAAAACTACAAGCTGTATATTTTCCGTGTACGGATAACCATGCATTTCTCTACGGTGTTAAGAGCAGACCATATGAGGTTCATAAAATTAAGCAGTGGATTTGAGTAATATTGTTAACTTTACAAGCCACGATCGTAAATGCAGATACATGACGTTTCGTGAACGGTCATTTAACGGTATTAAAAAATTTCACAATTAGAAACTTTTTAAAACCGAATTATACTCTTCTTTTCAGTATGAAATTGGAAGAAGACGTGATTTTCTACCGAATAAGTAAAAGAATGAATATTTTTATGCATGTTTTCCACGCAATATAATTGAATTTTCAAAGGCATCGAAAGTCATTGAGAAAATTGCATGCTACATAAGTAGTCATTTTTTGCAGAGTATAGATCTTGCATACAGCCGAAAATAAGTTCTTTCGAAAGCCGACACCCTGAGGTAACTGGATCATTATAGATTTATGCTGCATCATGATTAGTTTTACAACACTACTTAATTTATCTTTTCGAAACGAGAACGCATTTCGAAATTTTGGTTGACATTTCATAAGTTAGCACATCTACTGTATAGGCGACAAAGTTTATTTCGTCTACAAGAAATGTCACTCTCTCTCTAGTGTAAATACACATATATATGCAGAAAAGAATTACCGAAAAAGACAAAGGAGACTGGAATGGCCATTTCTGGCTTACTGGCCGTCGTCAGCCAGCCCTACCCGACCCCGAGGTGTGTAGCTCCTGGAGCTCGATCCCCCGTTCCACACTTCGTGCGCGTCTCATCGGTGGTTGTTGGGTCGTTGTTGCTGTCTCTCTTCCTATCGGGCTGGCGACCCCGTCATCAATGTTCATGCGTGAACTGTGTTCACGTGCGTCTGCGTTCAGGCCTGGCTGGAGGTCTTGCTGGTTTGCGGTCTCCGCGGTTTCCCCTTACGGCTGCGGTTGTGTCTGATACACGTCCAGGATGGGCAAATATTTCCGTGTTCTCACCTTAACCTAAACCTTAACCTCAAACCTAACGCTAACCCTAGTCTACTTGGAAACTAGCACATGACATCTTGTAGACATAACTAAGGCCTAGCAATCGGCGACAAGCTAGTATCTCCAGGAAAAGTCAGATTTACTTGATCTTTCCATTGAGTATTTCCGAAATGACATGCGGTTGATAATGAAAGCATGCTGAGTTCGACAATAGCGTTGTGTCCGTTTCATTCACCTGGTCTTCGTAGGAAGACGGTCACAGATGATATCGAAATTAAGAGCTAAAGCATGAGGTCCTGGCACCCCGGAAATAGTCATCTGATCCTAAATTAACTCTTAACCGGCGAGCACATCAAGATTCACGCTCACACCATGAGCGGAGAGTTTGGTACTAAGAACACAGCTTTAAACACGACCTATATGTGTTATGGGAGGGAAAATAACTCTTACTGTTTGAAGAGGAGCACTGTCATTAAACAGTCGAAAAGCGCGCCAATTGAGGGCAACAAAAGCTCATCTGACTGTTCTGCAGAATGCCAACGTGAGGGCTCCATGTACATACCTAGTCAGGAGTACAGGCGTTCGGTTTTTCCATGGAACATTAGCGGCGGTCCGCATAGTGTGAGGGGGAAAAATATTCAGATGTTGGCGACAAAGACCACAGAGACCAGAATGGTCATTTCTGACTTATTTATCATCGACAGTTCGTAGTAACCCCAACTCCAGATCAGGAAGACTTAAGATTTGAACCCGAATCAACTGGTTATTGAACACACTGCTTTACCGGTGGAGCCACTGCTGACGAGAGTCACACTTATAAAGACTAGCCCGCGGTCTAACTGGCCTAACGACCAACTGGAGCCGAGTTAGAATCGCATGTCTTCCCTCCCCTCCCCCTTCCCAGAGTTGGGATATGGCCGTCTGACGACGGCGAATAAGTCAGAAACGGCCATACTTGACTTCGCCGTCCAGATCGACATGAATTCTCGAACACCTACAAGTAAGGGCTGCATACACCTACCGATAATGCGGATGATTGTCATTTCATTTTACCCATATCATCTACATCTGAATGTCCTGTATTTTCAGAGAAAAAGTATTATGTTACGTGTATCTATTACTGACGACATTTTAGTACCATGTTTATTTAAAGTCAGATATTGCATGTACCGTTTTCAATAGGGTTTTCAAAGGCACTGTCTATTACCCTCAAAATATACTGACCTAAAGCAATCTATGAGGATCCACTAGAAACGGAAGATGCACACTGTAGAACAACCAGGCGGGGCCTCCAAACAACGTGTCTACGCGCATAGGACATTCTTTTTCCCCACGCCTACTCGTCGCCGCTGACTGGGGGTGAATGAAAAGACAGTGGTCATGGGACAAACCTCATCGCCCTCATGATCATCCGGCTCACTCTCGTCCCAGGCCTCCTCGTTGGCGTCGTCCTCCTCATCAGATGAGTCCGCCACAACAGCATTTTTGCGCCTACGTTTGCGCTGCTTTATGCCGCGACGTTTTCTGGCCACAATGGCTGCTGCCCTCTGCTTCCTGCGGGCAGCGGCCGTCTTACTCTTTTTGCCACCGCGAGCGCCGCCTGCGCGTCCACCGCCTACGCCCTCGTCGTCCGCATCTGAGCCTAGCAGACGGCCGTCGTCAGCGCCCTCAGCGCCTCCCTTCCCCTCCTCCTCCTCATCATCCTCGTCCTCTTCCTCCTCGTCCGACAGTTCGTTCCACTCGTCCAGCTCCGTGAGCAGGAAGGAGCGCGAGCGCTTACTGCCGCCCGCACCGCTGCCATTGGTGCCTTTTGCCTCGGCTTTGGCCGCGGCGTCGGCCGCGCTTGCTGCCAGTCCGGCCTTGATTCTAATTGGTCGAAATATGGACAACAAGGTTATGAATGCATGTAACTAGGATGGTCTAAAAGTGGGGCACTTGGTGGGACTAGAAAGTAAACACAATGTACGCTTCGAGCATACGAACACGTCCAATTTATGGATACTTGGTGACGATCTATTTGGTCTAGATAGTTTGAAAATGATTGAACAATATTCTTTGTCGTGTAATTTCCTCAGGCGGTGTGAGTAGGATCCATCTAAAATCATGCAAGTCATGGTAGGCAACAAGACAGTACAACTATCCCAACGAAGATTTGTGTGACCTTATTGATCGAACATTAACATTAGACGGGGATCCGACTTACGTCAGCCGCTGAGTCAAATTTCAACACCAATCGGTCGATAGTTTCGCACGATAGGGAGGAGGGTGAGACTGATACTCAGTCAACCCTCTCGCGGCAAATTGCGTATTCCACAATATAATAAATCAGACGAGCTAGAAGGGAGGACGTTATTCGGTTTTCAAAAACTTTCTAATTCCCGAATAATTTTGAACCCGACCTGCCGTTACGCTAATGGTGAGATTGTTTAAGGACGTGAAATGCCCATTCTTAAAACATCGTGTCTCAGCATTTACTAATGTTGCTTGTTACTCAACTCCACTGCTAAATTTCATGAGCCCCATATGGTCTCCCCTTAATAGCGTGTATAAATGTATGATTTTCCGTGTACGGAAAATATGCAACTTGTACTGAAACCCTGAATGCAGGCGCAAAGGCAGGTCGGCTTCAAAATTATTCAGGGATTAGAAATTGTTTTAAAACCGAATAATACCCTTCTTTTAAGTATAAAATTTAAAGAAGACGTGCTTTCCTATTAAATAAAACAATGAATTTTTTATGCACGCTTTCTATAAAATATATTAGAATTCATAAAGACATCGAAAATCAATGAGAAAAAATCATGCTACTTAAGTAGTCACTTTTACAAAGTGTAGTATTTGCAGTTGACCGGAAAGAAGTTTGTATAAAAGTCGACATCCTGAAGTAAATGAAGTAGCATGGCATTATGCTGCACAGCAATTAATACTAGAACCCTAATTTTGCGTCGAAAACGCATTTCAGAATTTCGGTTAACATTTCACGAGTTAGCACATTTACTGTAGTAGAGGATTATACAGAATGCATTCCTGTTGGGAAGGAATGACAAGAGCTAACCAACCTCGCGTTGGCCTCCTTCGCCTCCGAGAGGCCCTCTTCGGTGGTATCGTCCACGAGTTTACGCTTCACCATGACGTTGAAGAGGTTCATGGTTTTGTGTCGACGACTGTACTCCATTTCGGCCTCTTCATCACGTAGATA
>CACRXP010000825.1:64803-88157 GCA_902702965.1 Spirometra erinaceieuropaei
TCGGTGCGCTGGCAGAAGGCTTGGCTGCCAGCGGTTGCGGCTGTACTGGGGGCTCCGTCTTGATAGGCGGAGCGATCTTCGGTGAACCCTGAGAGGGGGCGAGGCTAATGATGCGGGTGGGTGGGCGAGTCAAAAAGGTCCTTGACTGGGGCGACAGTGTGCCGCCGCCGCCGGTGGGTCGCGGCGAGGGTCGAATTAGCACCACAGGTCGGGGCTGCACACCCGGAGCGAGGTTGGCCGGACGGATAAGGACTGGTGCGGGGCGGATTGGGACGGCGCCGGCAATCAATGGCCTGGGCTGAACTGCGGCTGTGCTCACAGGAACGGCCACCTTTTCAGATGAGCTTGATATAAAATGAGATAAACTACACAGTTAACATCGACTCTAAAAGCGATTAAGAGTCCCAAGTATTTGAACGTGTGCAACGCGGCGAACCAGGAGTGACCACGAAGAGAGGTTTTATTTCACTAGTCGTACAGTATCTGGTCTAGCTCATGAAATGTTGACCAAAATTCTGAAATACGTTTTCGATTAGGAAATATTACTTTGGCTGGTTTGCGATGTTGTTTACCGTACAACATAATCTCAATAATATTCCAGTAAGCCCATGATGCCCGCTTTTGAATGGGCTTCTTTCCGGCCGACTGCGAAAAGCACACTCGGTCAAAAATGATTGCTTAAGTATAGTATGTAGCCTGGCTCAAGAAATGTGATGACGAAAATCAAAACGATCAACTTTGGGCACCTAAAACGTCTCACGTCCATTCCGAAAAACGTCCTTTTTGCGTACATTTCAAAGATTGGGACGGAAATGTACGTTAACTTGTACTCGGTCAGTTTCCTATGCTGATAGATGTCATGGGCAGTCTTCGCATTCATTTGTGTTTTTATACTAGAGGAGAGCAATCTAAACTCGAGAGTTTTATCAAACGGACTCTGTAGCACTTGAAAATAGATTTTCTTTCTCCATATAAATGAAATAAGGCAGGGTGTGGGCAAGATGGTAATTTTTAAAATGCCAGACGTTTTATCGATTTTGAAAAGTCGAATTCACAAATCTGTGTGATCTAATGCCCTACAACGCAGTAGTAATGACTACGGGCAATCCTTTGTTTGAACGTTCCGATATTTTCCCGTCCTTTGCGAATACTTAATAATTTACCGTGAAAAGGCCCTCCACAAAGTGGCTATGTTCACTTTTATGTACATGGTAAGATCTTCGTGTGATCTAGTTTCCACTAATGTGCAATTTAGGAAGTGGGTTCTTCCGCTTGAAGAGTAAAAAATACCACTATTTTTTCAGGAAAATGAAGGAGCCGACCAGAAGTTTCAACTTTTACTCTGACTTTACCTTGGAAGAGGGCAAAGTACGTAGACATCCATCTGTAAACTACCTTATTACAGTGCTTTTTAAAGAGGCAACTTATTAAAGAAATTGGCTAGATCGCAGTTGGTAGCCAGTAATGGGGAATCGGACGACGACCTTAAACCTAATCCTAACCCTAACCCTAGCCTTAGCCTTAACGGTAAACGTTAGCCGTTAACCCTAACGGCAACCTTAACCCTAACCCTAACCGAAATCGTAAACGTAACCGTAGCCCTTAGACCTAGCCCTAACTGTAAAACCTAACCGAAATACTGTAACCTATGCGTAAACTCAAACCCTAACCGGTCCCGAAAACCTACGCCTAAAGGCATAACCCTAACAGGAAAGTTGGAAACCACTAACGGGTACCCTAATCCTAACCTCAAACGTAAAACAGAAGTCACATTGTTAAGGTTAGGATAAGGATTAAGGTCGCCGTCCGCTTTTCCATTCCTGACTACCAACTGCGATCTAGCCGAGGAATTTTTTCAATTAACCTAGGGCATATCCACTGTTGGCTTCAAATGTTCTACTAAAAAAAATATCTCTAGGTTTTATATTTTTTTAATTCCAGGATAGCTTTGAACCCGACCTGAAGTTGCACTTGCGCCTAGAGCTTCAAAACTACGTACTGCACGCGCTCCATATAGGGAAAACGACACAATTTTATACGCTACTACAAAAGGCGTCATATAGGACTCATATAATTTTGCAAAGGACGTGAACCCTGATGCATTCTTCATAAACAGCTTGGCAATGGTGTGGTATGTAGCCCCACTGGGCTTATGATGCGCTGCTAGCTACTATATTCTTTTCGGAGGGCTCTTATTTGCTTACTATTTCGGAGCCATGGGCTTTCTTGGAACGCCTTAACCTCGCCGGTTCTCGCTGAACACTGTGCGAGCTCGGTCGTATTGTGAGACTTGTCGCTCAATTTCACTCCATTTCCCGTATTCTGATTAGCTAGGTGTTCCCTTAGGCCGTGACTCCGTTCTGGTTTTCGCAGTGGCGGTCTATCCGAATGTCCGTTTCCGTCAGCAGCTGTTTTCTTTATTTTTCGCGCACAATTCCGCCGCCGTTTAGAGGCTTACTTTAGTTATGAGGAGGGACTACAATTATTTTAAAGGGAATCCGATCGCCCTTTTATTGTACCTCCCGGTTATGCCCACCCATAAAACCCCATCCCCACCGTCCCCGTATTGGACGCACCACTAGTTTTCGGTCCTTGAGTGGGGTTGCATACCATATCCCTGCCAGCAGTTTTAATAAACGGGCTGCGTGCGTTGGCCATTTCACGGTCTTCAATTTCTGGTCTTTTAAAAGGGTCCTCTTGGGATTTAATGGCGGAGAATGCATGTAGCGATGATTTTCGCAGATTATAATGCTATCGCCTCATTTAGACCCCAAACGATTTGTTGACGACCACAGCGGGCTCCCCTGTTTTCACCACCTGTTAATAGTTTGGTCAATCAGCAAGGAAGTATCATGGCAGCATAGCCCCACAACTTAATGATCCTTGCAGCCTTTAATGATTCATCGCGGTGTGCCGATCCTGTCTCGCCAACTTGACGGCTGCCTCTGCTGTCGTTACAAAAATATTATGGTCTCATCTACAGCTAACAGCCTCGTCCGGTTTGGGAATTCTACCTTGAGCTACAGTTTTTTCTCCATAGGAACAACTCAAATCACATTTATTTGAAGGGCTGTTTACTGTCTTCTAACCTTTCCACCCTTATGGGTGCCGAACAAAATAGTTTATTTATCCAACCAGTAAAAAACCACACTCTCCCCAAAAACGGCACATTATTCCATGCGCACATTGAATTATCCGCTTCCACAAGTACCCGATTTACTTACACCTGAAAACGTCTGAAACTACTAACCGCGAAAGAATCTTGCTAAGCTTCTGACCACCTGATGATTCAGCGGAGCTTCTGCCCTCCGAAATGTGTTGTTGGAATTGTTGGCGGGTAAGTTCACGGGTCGAAAACAGCATTGCCTAAACGCCAGCAGATGCAGCGGAGAGTGCGCCTTCGCACAGAGCGGCTTTTAACAAATATCAAAGACTACGGCTTGAGGTTTGACTTCATACGACAACTAGTCGCTAAAACGCAGTTTCCTTTGCCTTCTTGTAATTCGAAAATCACATAAGTCTAGGCTTGAGATAAAAGTATGCAAAACACTGGTGATAAACTGTGCGACTGAATCCCATGACTGCCGATGACAGCAAGGAAAGCAACCTGCGAGACAAGAGCAGGGCCAAAAAAAGTACTTACCCGCTCATATTCTCCATCAGTAGGGTATTCGCGAATCCAACACCAGACTAGCAGAGGGTCTGAAAAGTGGGACGGATTGACTTCAGTCGAAAGGGGCAACGGGTTGTCTACAGGATTCAACTGGCTTTATCAGCCTGGTATATTAGGCAGAATAGAGTTCGGAAGTCAGGCAGAGATGTCTTTTGCAAATGACCCTGGACGCGGCCGACTAAAAAGGTAGGTATGCATCATCCTGACAGGAGTTTACAATGGTAAAAGTTGTTTGACCACATCGGAACGACCCCAGTGAGTGGTATGCTAGTCAGAGGGTCATGCTGACGAGGGCAAAATGGCTGATTTAGACGCGTGTCAGAGCAAGGTAAGGTAGACTGCCTGGCTTAGGAGGAGGTCTGTCTTCTAAAATGTTTGTCCGAAAAGGTAGGCTCGGGAGACTAAATGCAATCAGCAACACTGCGAGGACTAAGCGTCTTCCAGTCGCGTCCCAAAATTGGAAAAGGCGTCCTACAGGAGGGCTGCAAACTTGAGGGTGTGAAAGTGTTTATAGATACGACACAGTATCCACACCTACACAATGATCCGCGTGTACCAGGCTTCCGTTCGGCCAGCCCTCTGTGAACTCTAGTCAGTGTGCGCGGATGAGCGAAAACCGGAGGTGTTTGACCACCCCTGCATGTAAAGCCTCCCTCAAATGGGGTAGCCAGCACTCACTGCAGCAAGGTCACGAGGATATCTCAAGCCATTCAAGAAAGATGATCGAAGTTGCTTTGGCACGCTCTTCGTCCTCCTTCCCATAGGTTCTACGTTACCGCCCCCAACAAAGCGTTCCTACCCGCCCGGAAGTATCAAAGAGGTCAACTGAAAGCCTGGTTCGATACAGTCCGTCGGGACACAGAGATGGTTCCTGGACCTCCGGCATTCGGTCTCTGCCATTAGAGGGGAGAATGGGTCAACCATTAATGACTTACTGCCGGCGATCGTCATGCGTGAGGATGTACAATTTGCGGCATCATCCATTTCGGCTAGACCAAAAATGATCACAGTCGTACTAAGTACAAGAAAGGAACTAAGTTCATGCAGAAGCTGTAGCACCAAACGCACTCCATTTACTACATATTCCCCTTGTAGTCGATCTACCCCTCTCTCTCCCTCCAAACGAGCCGTCTGTCAAATCCGCAATCAGTTAGACGGCACACTGAGCTACAGTTGGGTAAATCCGGTCCCACACACGGATTGTGAAAAGCCGTCTAATGAAGTCAGTTGTAAAATAAGCGGACTCTCAGATCTGGCCAACAAGCAATCATGCGACGGCGATACCCGCAGGCGCAGTAGTCACGCCTGGTAAATTACTAATGAAGATGTCATAAGACGTAACAGCACTAAGGCATGGCGAATGCTCTCTATCAAAAAGGTAGGGACCTTCCCGCCTTTCGTCGACCTAAGCGGTCCCACGCAATTTATGCCCATCAAGCTGGAGTTTCGAACGACTAGGAGGCTTTGGACCGCGCGCTCTGGTGGGACTTTCTGAGAGTCAAGAGCACGAGAGGAACAATTTTATGCTCAACAACAATAGCAGCAAAAACAGTGATCGAGTTGGATTGGATCTCACGTACGTAAAAGTCGCCATAACGGTCATATTAGGGAGTTACCATACCCTAATCCCCAGAGCTGAGATGCCCCAAGTCATGCTTTCAATTTGTTACTTTCAGGCCATGACAGTTGGCGTACTGTGGTAGTTGACAACTAGGAAACTGGATGCCGGATCTGGCCTGCATGGGCTCCACTCCTTCCATCTCTCATGCACCAGCAGCCCGTTCAAACCTGTTAATCGATTAGAAATGAGATTGGAGGCAGTGGTTGGCGTGTCATTAAGGTCTTCGTCTGCGCGTACCATATACGCGCTGCTCCCGCACTCCACATGACCAAACTTCGCCAAAACGCTGAAATGAGATGTACACGACGACATAACGACGCTGGGAAATTGCATTGCACGGTTGTTGCATAAGCGTTGCGTGGCGTTTTTCTGCTAGCTGATGTGCATACCCTTATCACCCAATACGCCCATGCATTGTCTGTGCACACGCAGAGTGAGGTGTGCTGCTCCAAAACAAAGGTCAGATTGGCCTGCGGCGCGCGTTAGTTCGGTTCCGCAGCCCATGAGAGGAAGAGATGTGGCACGCCTTCACACCGCGCCAGCTGGTGCACCCAATCTTACCAAGAGTTGGTTAACAGGCTCAGAAGAATGGCTGGTGCGTGGAAAGGAAGAAAGTCAGCCAGGTGCCCGTGAATCCATCAGCACGGCACATCAGCACAGTCCCCAGAACAATAAATCCGACACGCTTGAGCGTATAACAGCGCGCAAATAGTCGTAGCATAGAATATTGCCAACTGATGGGATAATTCAGTCCTTCTCCGGACCGGGAGTCCGACTGCAATGGCTCCTTCTTAATGTGGCATCTATGGCACTCTCATCTATGTGAGCTCCGAGCCGTCCTCGCGAAAGTTGAGCACATGTTTGGAGGGACAGGCTGTGTGAGGCACGCGTAGACCGACTTTCCAGCTTTGCCAGCCACTGCACCCGAGCCCACCTAAGGTCATCTTGATATTTTCTTGCCACTGGAGCCAGGCGGATGCTACGCAAGTTCGCCTATCCACAAACTAATTCACGCGCAAGCCATCGCCTCGTGCGAACTTTGTGGGGCCCGCGGTAGACGTCGTCGTTCGCGACGGTCGAGCAGTCGGTTTAAGAGAAACCTGAACCAGACTACTTCACTAATCATTGTCATGTATGTGCGTACGGCCAAACTGACCCATTCGATGACTGGATATTTGGAGTGGGTGTAGTTAGGTAGGTAGGGCGTGGGTGACGGCTGTTGGCCGAGATCTCAGCACCGGCTGTCTGATTACAGGTAATCGACCCGGTCGATGCATAATTCTAATTTTAGGTCATAAATGAGACAGGTTCGCACCGTATTTACATTGGTATTGTTGGACGGCCTTTATTCATGACGGTATTATCGCTATGGTGGAATGGAACCTATCCGGCTCGGGTAGCCCGAGATCGGAACATGGAGTTACAATAAGGACAGGTGAGACGGGTGCCTTCGTCGGTTGTATAAGTGGTGGTGTTTTGTGCCGTGGGAGGCGAGCTGGCCATGCTGACATTACGGTGGATCCAATGATACACAACGAGGCCAACCCGCGCCCTGAATGTCTGTTGACAATTTGAACATGCCGTCAGGGGTTTACAATTTACATCATCAATCTGTGGCCCTCAAGTATTACGTGTCAGTCGCTTCACCTTGGCCTTCCAAACCTGCCGATCCTGTGCGAAGTCCTCCCAAGTTTCTTGGTTGGGAACGGTCCTCACAGTGCCCTTGTATAGTTGTTTTTGCACACTTTGTCCGTGAGCATCCACCGAAATATTGACATAAAATGCCTGTTTGAGAGAGCGTTCGTCAGCCATCCTCACTATGTGACAGCTCAATCGCAGTTCGACCTACTTCAGCAATAACACAAACAGTAGGCCAAGCAGTCTCTTCCGGTACACTTGGGATCTCTTCTTCCTACTTGACCTTCAGTATTCTTCAGTGAATGTAGTTCAGTTATTTTGCCTGGCTTTGGTACACTCTTCACATCTTCAGACTGAATGGAAGCTTAGAACAACAATCCTGTGCATCCTAACTTTCATTTTGGGTGAGGCGACGCGGTTATTTAATACTGAGTTTTGCAGCCTGCTGAAGGCTTGACAGACTTCGAAAATCCACCTTATAGTGTTGACATCCTTCTTGCTAGTTCTTGAGGCAGCACTTCTCAGAGTGGCAAATTTTCCCACGGCCCTACGGCGAATCGGCGTCGGTTAATACATGATCAATGCGTCCTGATTTTTGGCGCCGTCTTTTCCTATAGCTGTCCCTGTGCTAAGAGGTTTAATCTCATCTTCAACACGCGTTCACGATGGTCGGCATTTACTTGACCTGGAGTTTTGTCACGCCTCGTTAATTGTTACAAAAAAACGCCTTGCGAAAGGGAGCGTATGTAACAGTCTATTATTTATTAATCCAACACACTTGAAAGGCGACATACTTACTGGTTTCCATCCCGCAACAGCAATCACATATAAGACCTTCTCAGTTTGCTTTGTAATTAAAGAGCCCATTTTGCTCAGTTTCGGTAAGGCCCGGATCTTGTGAAATTTCGTTATCAATGAGGTCTACTTTATGCATGAATATACGCGAATAATCAAAAGTTACTCGTATAACAGGGAAGGGTAGATAAAGCAGTACGGAACATCAAACAGAAACATAAAAATTAGACAAGTGCACGTCAGATGTGAACACTGAAGGGAAATCTCAGCTTCGTCTGTCATGAACATGCCGCAACAAAAAACGTAGTGATAGGATGACAAAGCAATTTAGGAAACACTGAGTGGATGGTTATATATGCAAGGCAGAAGCAGCATACGCCAGCCCGTGGGCAACCAATCGCCTATAAGACAGATAGTAGTCAAAAAGAGGAGGCCTTCACCAGGACGGGTTTACTATGATTCTGAAAATTCAAGTAGTGAATTCGGCTATCAACCTTCAGAGACTGGGGAGTCATACGCACAGTTCTCACTGAATGGCGCATTTTGCCTGATGCGCAGGCCAATACCAACTGTGGGTTTGAATATGATCCTGGTTTCACCGTGGCCTGTGTCGCCTCCGCAATTCGCGATGAAACAGGAGTCAAGTTCAGCCCCACAGTCGATATTGGCGGCCTATGTAACAGACAAAATGAGGCATATGAGAGTTTTGCAGGGGATTCTCTAGTCTCTGAAGATGGGTAGACAAAATGCCTACTCGCAACGCCAAACCCAATATAAGCCTCCCTCGGCGAACGCCTGGAACCAACATCGCCACTATTATTGACGCGTAGTGGCATAAGGAATGCAACAGTCGGATTCTTCGTCAGAATGATCTTGCCTCCCACAAGAAATGAGGCGCACCCATTAATTTGTACGGCAGCCAACAAAGGGATCTATGACTAGCAAAGAACTCCTACGCGTGAATGCTCGAAAGCTTGGGTGTACCTTTTCTATTTGGCAATCTATTTTATACGTCTTTCTGGGGTCATCGAACACCCGTATCGAGCATGAGACAGGCGAATTTGGTCACTAGCTACAGACTGCTGTCCCCATGATCCAAACCAAGCAAACGATTGAGCTTTTCCAGTACTGAACATTCTAACAAAGGTGTTTGTCACAAAGAGGTGTGAAGACAGTGTTAGCGAGAAGTCTTCAAAACGGGATCGGAAAACATATGGTGCAAGTGAAATTTTCACTTTGCGCTGACTACTTATCACGTAATAGTTTGAATGTCCGTCCGTCGCCCATATCAAGCTACGAATCCCATAGCCTTTGGCTAAAAAGCGAAGATAGTCGGAGCAATTATCGAAAGAAGGCAACAACAAGCCAGGGATTATACAATAGACAGTTCGGACAACTCGCCTGTCAAGAGAAATGCAGACCTATTTGTCTATTCCGCTTCAGAGACTACATAACAAAACAAAATTGACATCGATCTAATTTGACGTGGGGACAATGACAAGTGGTTCGAAATACCATTCAGTAATCTGTGAGTGCTAAATAGTTTTATATTCCTTTTCTGCAACCTACACAACGGTGCAAACGAAATATGACCATAAAACGCATACCTGCAACAAGGTAGGAAGTGCGTAATGGTGGGTGCAATACGGAAATCCGATGGAGGCAACAGGAACTTCATATTATTGTTAAGGTCGCGAAATGGACGAATTAGGTGAATGTTAAACGTCTGCTTTATTTCCCCTGCATGCAGTTAATGACGTCTCGAATTGTCGTGCATAGACGACGGATGAGCAGAGAGTGTTGTTGGACACATTTTCACTCGACATTTTCGACTTTGACAACACTTGGAACACTGATTTTCAAGAGTCAGAAGAATGTGAGTCACCCGGCCTCTGAAACCATGATTCAAGATATAACTTCGTGTCGTGTTCCTTTAGGGAACCTTTGGTTAGGCTAAAATCTTTGTGTAATCCTGGGGTTCTCAATAGCTTATTCTATAAGTCACCGATGAGTTTTGAAGTTCATCTTTCCATATCTTGTACCTGCGGGCGGTTTCAGCACTTTAAACTATATCACGGGCATTGCTTGAATGGCTACAATAGGAACAGTGGTGGGACCCCAACATTGCCTACTGTACTTTCCAATAAGCCGATGACAAGATCGAACTAGGAGAAATAGAATTCTTCCGAAATTGCATAAGGAGTCAGATAGGTTGCATGATTGGGTTTCAGAAGTATCTGCCTTCCATATTGGGATCTGCCAAACTTCTCGGCTGAAGGAGGCACGTTAATTGAGGATTCTACTGTCAATTCTGTGGAGAAGGTGGTTCAGAGTAAAATTGTCGCCAGGTAATGCGGCGGGGTCGACTTTTGTGTGTATTTTATAATAACTGAAATCCGATTCGAACTTTCGCGCAGTCACATTGAGGACCTACTGGACAGTTAATATTCTGCCTGAGCAAGGCTTTTCAAGATCAAAAAGAATTTGGTTTTCTTCTATAGTTAGTAAAGGGGATTCGGTTGTTTGTAACTATTGCCAAACTTTAATGGGATACGTCTTAAAATAACATGAAACCGCTCGCATGTTATTTTAAATGAGGCGATTACCATTGTAAACGTGGAGCTCAACTAAAAATGAGACTAGCTTTGTCTCCGCCACGGCTGGTACAGGCTTACGCTTACTGGCAACCGGTGCACAGCATGCACTAAAATGACTGCTGAAACGGCCTTTCAACTATTCCGCACCTGAAACTTTGTTCCAATGCCGTCAGCTCAAGCCTACTTGGTCATTTAGTAGCAGCATAATTAACAGTGATGTGCATGCTTCTTGGGTTGTCTTCCTGATATATTTCTGCAAATTTCTCCTACGATGCCGATTTTCTGGGAAGGGATATCCGTGTACATGTCATCAATCTTCTTGTATGTCCTAATGTGCATGACATTGTTTTGATGAGATAGCATTTATTGTCTTCAATTCTAGCCTGTCGATTTGCTTGGTTGCATTTACTCACATTAATAAACAGGTAAATCTGAATAGTCCATGTACTGACCCATCGGCCTGTGAGGAATCAGGAGTACTTTCCACAGTTCGATGGCATCGCCGCAGCCTTGCGAGAAAATTCCCTTAAACTTCGAAAAAAACTTTTCGTATATGGGATTTCATAGAGACTCCTTCTGATGGCGAAATATCGGCACTTAAATGGGTTTCCCGAGCACGTAATTATGACAGATACAGAAAATACTTTAAGGCACAGTTGCATATGTATGCTTAAGTCACGTCGTTAAAGGGAATGGGAGTTCACAGTTAAAACTGATCGACATTTGCCCTTACCTACAACTAACACAAGTATCCATTATTATCCATTGCGTTGAATAAGAATGTCAGACTTCCATTGCCAACTTATCCCCCTGCGTCTGAGCCCAGTGCCGAAGGTACTGATATTATAAAACTGCTACGTCTATTTTGAATTGCATACCCATCTGCCTGATTGTCCCGGTCATTACCCAATACCCGGCATTTCGGCTTTCACGAAGGAGGATCTCAGCCATGGATCCGAAAGCAGGCTGGGCACGGGACGGTAACTTGGGCATGAATCCGTTTACAGTGCTAACGGTTTATAGTAGAGGCGCAACATCTGCCGCTCGTGTGTAATGCTTAGCAGCGCAAAACAGTCTATCTACGCATGCGATACATAAGACCTCCTCCCTGAACAATTTGCCAGGTTTTCACAGAAAAAAGCGAGTCGAACCTCGTGCTCGTGCTAGCGTCATACAAGCCACACTGAGGAGAAACCATCGAACCTGGTTCTTAGCCCACCCGGCATTTACGCTACATGCGTACGGTGCTGACTGCGCAGAACTGATTGCCTTGTCGGCTGACAACCTTTCAGTCTACGTCTTCAAGCTCATCATCAGAGTTGCAAAATGCGCCTGATTTGTTTTAGTGAGAAATGCTCTCATTTGCCTTCGTCAGTGTTGGCCTCACTTCCTCCTTCCTCGCGCATGCACAAATTGATTGTCGGCTTTCATAATTGTAGAGATCCTGATCAAGGATATGATTATGCATCACTTGTCAGATAACAATCTACTAGTTACGGCTCAGCCTACTACACCATCAGCTCTCTTGTTTTTGTTATTTTTTAGAAGCTCGGGCGAACGTTCCGCGCTTTGTACTATTTTCTTCGATTTCAGTAAGCATTTGTTTACGTTAATCACGTCCTTCTTATCTCGAAGCCTTTATTCTGCGAAATTAGATGAAGACGTCTGAAGTTCATTTTGGCTCACGCAGACTCTTGCGACCAAAATTTTATAATTTCCCGGCATTAGAGGAATAAAATTATTCAAAGTGCTGTGTTTAGCCCGCTCGCGTTTTGTCTCTATGTCAGTTACATGTCAGATATATGTCAGAATGGTTGGCTTTTTATGTATTCCGGCAGTGTGAAAGCTACCTATCGATCAGGGCGGCAGACCGTGATATCATGCTCTTGCACTTGAAAAGGGATCTACAGGCTTTTTTCACAGAGATGCTGCATGTGATATTCTAGTTTCTCGACACAAATGTTCAAATATATTCAGTTCTATTTACTGGTGGAAAAATAGGCTTTGAGTCTCGAGTAAGTTAACTGAAAGGCAAATTTGGATGCACTGTACAGAGAAACGTTGGGGGTTGGAATAGGTCAAAGGCGTCACAAAATACAAAAATTCGTGCATGGGTTAGTGCAATCTCTCCTTGCTGTAACTCCTCATTCAAAAAGTTGATCTATAAAGGTTCCTTCTAGAGCTTTCCATTGGTTTGACATCACAACATCCTCAGGAAGGGTATTCCATGATTTGAACAAACCGAGAGAGAGAGAGAGAGAGAGAGCGATAACTTCCGTCCATCTACCTTTGCCAGGAGAACATGCAATTTACATGGGTGACCTCGGAGATCGCCTGTGGTAGCTATTTTAAATATTAGTTACAAACCACGGTGCAATCAACGTCATTCAACATGCACGAGGAAGATATGCAGAGCTTTGAAAAATCATACTGATGGATATACGGATGAAAAACAGACGCAAATTTACGCAACAGTCGGGTACTTTGTGTCAAACATTGATATCAGATAAATATAGGGTCGAGTTTTGACAGATGTGAAATAATTTATTTTGATCCAACTGTGAGAAACTGAGCCATCTCGGTGAGACTCGAGCCCATGACATCAAGGTGTAGGTAGTGGAGTTCGTCCGTTGCAGCAGACTAGGCGGGGAAATTGACCGAAATGTGATTAATTTCGCGGCTCCCCGTGATGCCTCGAAGCTCAGGCGACTAGAGCATTGGCTGTGTTAATGCCTCTCTCTTGCTCTCATGATTTCGAATTTCGCTGTGGTCGACGAGTATTTCACTGCTGTGTTAGAGCAAAATATGTGGTCACCAAGTATAAATTTGTGAAGTCTTCTTTCGAATGTCCGAGCGTTTTCCGTCAAGACAACTCTCCCGCACCTCGCAAGGATTGTATAATATCGCTGCGCATTTACAAATAAACCAAGTGCAATATATCCAGTTTTGTTTGGCGGCTGTATAAGACAAGGAGCTTGGAACCCTAACCATTACCAAAGCCTTACTGAGGGCTCTTTCGGAATTATGCTGGTATCGGACTGTCCGCAGTCTCCAGGCTTTCAAGGCGTACTTCGAACGAGGCCTCACTAACGTTTTCAAGATCTTGCGGAAGAGTTCCTCGTCAAAATCCATAAAGACCCACATGATGGCCCGAGGAAGCCAATGACTTCATTCCTTCTCCAGCCGATTTCGCTTCATCTGCAGTCTAGCTTCACCAGAAATGACCGGATTACACTCCGAATTTTCATGTCGTTGACAAGGGTTCAAATGGCTTATGCAATCGCCCAACTATATCAGGGGAAAATGAGTCTCTGTAGTGAACTCCCACTCCCAACCACAGCAATATTAGATTAATCTTTATGAATGCAAAGTACCTGACGCCGAACCTCGAGAACGTTTTCGCCCAATGTGGGGAAGCTATCTCTGATCCATATTCTTTTAAATTAGTAAATCAGTGTCTGTTATCGAGCATCTTTTTTAAAGTTATTACAAACAGTGTGGATTGTCTGCCTGTCTTTGAGGGCTTCTGGGAGATTGCAGCAAGTTGATCATGCAAGACATTTCATTCCGGATACTGTGTTGGTAGTCGATGGCAGGTTGCGAATCTCTAGAACATGCATCTATTCACATTTCATGTTCTCTATGACTCTGTCGAGAATACTCACCAGGCTAATTGGTCTGTAAGTTGTCGCCGATGTTCCACCTCCATTTAGTTTGGTGGAGAAAGTTGCGTCAAATTCCATTCAACAGGAAGTACTGCAGCGCCAAATTAATTTTGAAAAGTTACTGCTAGATGTGCGTAAAGTTCTCTGGCCATTTTCAGAGAAACTTGGATGAAATTCGCCTGAACTCAGAGACTTCAACATTTTAGTGCTTCAAATTTATGGGCAAGGAACATCCGGGTTCATCAACGTCAGTTTACGCATAGTACCAAAATAAACATTCAGCAGGCATTAAATACACATTGACAAGAGCTCCTGAAGTAGAAGCGCGGGTGTAGTTTACCTTCGGACATACAAATGAGTTTGGTCATTGCACACGTTTGGAACACAAATAGACTGATTGGCGATGGATGGCCGCTACTAAAGGCATTAGCCTCCAACTAAGAGGGTAGTTGTGTGCCATTTGTTGCCCTCTTTTTTACATGAGCGGGAATGTGAATCAGACCATGAGGTGAAAATGTCGATGGTAGTTAGCCTCTGTCTAATAAATACATTGATTGCGAGTAGAAGGGGGCGAAGACTGCGTTGATTTCGCGAGGAGTCAAAGATGGCAAAGAAAATTCCATGAACAACACCGAAAAAGTCGTAAAAACAACACAACCAGATCTCGAGCGCGTTGTAAAAGCTTTACTAATCAAAGATTTCCGATACCTCTATTAAGAGCTTTGCAACCAGTAGAACGTGCATGTGCAGTTAGTTTCATTCTTTTTCCCGTCTCTCTTCCCTGAACATGTTACCCCGACCCAATTTGCGACGAAGGCCATAACCTTAGCAACTATTATGACAGTGAATGTTGAGCCCACTTTCTATCCCCTGAAAAGGACGTGTGCCAATAACTACAACGAATTCTGAATTTGGAATCTGACTATCTACATGCTTGTGGAATCCCATGTTATTCCAGAGGGAAATTAGTCAGTTTCTTTTAGCCAGTACAATTAATGATACGTCTAAAATAGTCCGACTATTTAAGAGTCCTCGATAGACAACATTCCCTGGGACACCTTTTGGTCCATCAATCAAATAATTTTTACGCCGAACTTAAATTAGTTTTTAGGTTTCCTTCTGACTTATTTGGCGGCCTTTTCTGAAGTTTTAATCTTGTTGGTTGAGGTTTACTACTTTTTCAAGTTCACCACCTTATTCGTCACAGCGATCGGCAGTATAATAGCCGTCAGCTGTTCACCCTCCAGTCAGTTTGTGAGAGACTGCTCCTTGAAATGGCGAAGGTCCCTGTGCGGGTGTCGATGTTTGAACGCGAGCATTGCATATCTTATCTTAGACAAAGTCTATCGGTTCTTGCCCCCACTTCAACCCACCTTATTGGTCTAATGTAGGCTCAAAATTTACATTTACGTAAAACATTGTTACTTTTAATAATCCTAGTAGCGTGTACATTGCGGCTTAATTTTTACATCTCAGCCGAACTCTTCGGGTTTTGATTTCGGACATCTTGGTCCCGTAGTGACAGCGACTTCTGCGTTTTTCAAGGTGTTTTTTCACCACTTTTGGAACATTCAATAATTCCGGTGACATAATTCTATTCGAAACTGACCACGTTCAACCAAGTTCTGCGTCAAATGTCTGCGCAAAATTTTGGTTGCAACTTATGTTGCACTACCGTAGGTAGGCGTGCATTCAATCCTCTGTCTTTTTAAGACTTCAATCACTTCCAAAGCACTTCGTTAGAAAAATGCATATAGTCCCGTTCGTTAAAAAAAAATCGATCGTATCTGTCTGCGCTTGTTAGTACTGTCGTTTTATTTGACATGGCTTTCTACAGCTGTTGCCTATGGAACCTGAGCTTTCGATGGCAGCCAGTATGACGAAGTCTGTCAGGGGAGTTGTTTTTGGTCTGCCGTGGGTAACTGCAAAGTTGGACTAGATGGCTTTCACTACTCCGACTGTGTCGACAACGGTGAACAGGAGCGTTTAAAAATAATATCAAATGCTCCGTCGCTGTCTGCTTCTCATAAATTTAGAATATCCTGATCGGCAGAGAAGCCCTCTGAAATCTATTTATAAACTCTGTCTTTGCAAAAACTACTTTATTACAACTAGTAGGCAATGCCCAGCGCAAAATCGATTACCTGCACCTGACATCTTCCCCACGAAAACTGAGCAAACTGCCATGCTATGACACCTGTCAGGCCCCCCGCTTGGCGCACTTAAGACTAATTTGGCTGCGTCACATACTGGTATACCAGCAGTTAATTAATCCCAAATATCGAAAATGTACTTCCAGGTTATCTTGAAACCTCTGAGACAAAGTTCTGTGTTTGTTGTAGATGGTCTCAGTGCTTGAGGAATAATTTGGTAGATCTGTTACAGGTCCGACGACGTATCACCTGGAAAAGTACCTAATAAACAAACTTTGCCCACCTTCAAACAAGAGTACATTTACAAGCATCTGGAGCTGCATGCATCTTCCTCATGATCTTGCAAAAATTAAAAGAACAGAAGATTTGTCCGTTATTCTGCTGGCGTCCAGTGTGCTTTGTGATACTGACGCTCCAAAAGCTTCATATTTCCTCAGCCGACCCCGGTGTCAGATGTGGTTTTAAAGCCCCACATGAGGTAAGCGAACCCCAGTCACCCGTAGTACGGGGCCGGTGGTAGTGGGGCTTTTTACAGGTGGGGTCGGTGGACGCACGGGCGAAGAGGTCAAGTAGTTGTATGCAAAAGAGAAGCTATTGGGAAAGCGCGGTTTTAATTTGAGTGGCTGATAAGTAGTTGCCCTAACCCCTAACTCTAACCCCTATCCCTAACCCCAACCTCAACAGTATTATGTCCATCAGGTGGGGCTACATAACCACATCTTACCCACACAAGCTAATTTGCTTCGTCAAAATATATCCAAATTACAGGCATCTGTATGAACCGAACACGCCTAGACCGCATTGCCATGCACATATTTTGATCCGAGTGTTCATATAAGTCTGATCTGGGACAGAGCATGAAGTTTTTTTCGTAAAACGAGGCGTGAGAGAAGTGGGAAGTAGATGACAATTCGAACGAACGGCCGATGCAGGTACAAGCTGGGAGCCCAGACACGTGTTTTACGGATATTCTCACGCCATCTGACACAGATGCGAGGTGTTTGTTTTATCAGTGCTCCACCCCAGCGTCCACCATGCGTTTCCTGGCAAATACTCCAGTCTCGAAATTTCAATTTTTTAATCTCCCCAAAACAAATCCACCAACTTAGAGCAAATCATTTGGAATGAGGTTTTACTGTGCACGCTGACGTACTTCCAATCGTCGCTACATTCAAACATTCAGCCGGTCTCAGGGGGAGCAGGTGATACATTGCGTTTCCTCCTTCTTCCGTCGGCACCATCTTCGTTAACTTGCTTATAAGAAGTTTGGGGAGTATGGCGGCTTTCTTAAATCTTAGTAAGCAAGCGCAGTACCTACAAGTAAGAAAATTAATATCAGCTTAGCTGAAAACAGAGTGACATTGTAGGTATCCTGGGTAAAGAGGGCAATAGCGCATGATCTAGCAAATCCCCACACGATACTGTGACAACTCTATCAATTAAACTCCAAAGGCTGTGGTCCAACAGAACCATCTGAGAATTTTATTTTCATATGCTGCAAAATACATTGAGCGTGTACTTCATATGCACTGCAAATATGCGGCTTGCCTGTCGACACTTCAAAGTCTTTATAACAGACATCTAAATGTGTTTGCCGGATAATGAGTAGCTTGCATGCTTTCGTGACAGTTTGACCTATTTCTTTTAGAGAGCTGTAAAAACGCCTGGAGGTCTTATCTGCCTCCCCCTAACTTCACCTGACCTTAGAGTTTTGCAGACATTATGGGTTCAAAACAGTTTCAGCCAACGCGCTGTTCAGCAGTGATCTCAAAGGTTCACAAACCCAGTGAAGAAGGTGGTTTTGTCAGAACAGAGACAAGACTGCTGTTGCTGCTGCTGCTGCTGCTGCTGCTGCTGCTGCTGCTGCTGCTGCTGCTGCTGCTGCTGCTGCTGCTGCTGCTGCTGCTGCTGCTGCTGCTGCTGCTGCTGCTGCTGCTGCTGCTGCTGCTGCTGCTGCTGCTGCTGCTGCTCACAAAATAACCTATAATATGGGTTTTTTACGAAATATCTTGTATCTATGACATGACTTCTGGGTGTCCAATGACTGTGGCATTTTCACTTCGGGCCCTTATTGGTTATTGTCATACGTAAAAGATTCACGTTGAAGGAGTGAGTGATCTGCGTGTTGTCGCGAATATGAATCAAGTCGCGGCTGCAAACCTTGTCTTAATGGCGTGCGGAGTCTTATGTTCAGGTATTATACTGAGTAATCTTCGCTTTCCAAACGTCTCTACTCCTTTATACATCAGTTATATTAACTAACTGTGCGCAAGCGGACGTTATTTGTTCCGACATCCTTTGGTGATTTCTCTTCAATACATTTCTAACTGCTTTTCCCGTAACCAAGTGCTGACTCCTACATGGCACATAGTCAGAGCAATATTTTATCACTGATTTGGTCGACAGCGTTCGTGATTGCCATCTTGACTTCTAACGCAATGCAAACCAGTGGCCACCCCAACTGGCTGTAGGCCGCACTACTTGTACAGACTGGTCGGTCTCCTCTTAGATGGGAATTACATCAAGAAGCATGGACAATTCTCTGGGTTAGAGTGGCATTGCTAACTATTGTAATTTGGTAGGAGGCGGAGTAGAATTATCAGAATACTGACCTTTACTATAAATCAAACCGAAAATCGACTCTTATGCGACAAGTCAGTTTTGTGCAATTAAAGCTTCTTTCTGGCCCACGCTCAGTTATAGCATGCTCATTTTTATGTCTTGTCTGTGCCCGATTCTAAGTCCTTGCAGAACCGGTGGCATTAAGTGAAAACGCCTGGTTGGTGGGTTATCTAGAAATAAACCTGGGCAAGGATCTGGCAAGGACCCCGACGAATCTACGACGTACAAAAAATGCCTACTATATGTGTTTAAGTAGGCCGTGTTTTGTTCGACATTCCTGAACATGGAGTTTGTTCTCGAACGTTGAATAACCCGTCATGAGCCGTGCCAGTCGCCTTAGCATTACCTGTTTTCAGTTTTTCCGTGACTCGGCTTCAGTATAGTGCGTGCAGACAAGTCAGTTTGAAAGGGGTTATTCATTAAAAACCAGACTGCATAAGCCATTTAAAGTGCTGTGAGACTGGTTAACAGGTCTCCAGACGCATGATTTGGAAGTAGGTAAGACGCGGTTAACTTCAGGCTCACAAATGAGACAGTTCGGTTTTGTTACCCTTTTTCTGACGATCCCCTTGAACTGGTTGCATGAAGATGAAACAGGTGGTCATGGGGTCATGGACCCACTTCTCCCCCCCCCCTTGCCAGTGGCCTTGCTCTAAACTCCAGGAGAGTCAAGGTTAGAGTCAGGAGGGTTCGCATGAGGGCTAGCGAGGATTGGGATAAGGGTTAGAGGCGGTGTGGGCTAAGATTATGACATGGGAATAGGCACCAACCCCCCGCCCCTTGGATTTTGCGATAGGCCGCCTAAAGACCGGGGGGTTCATATTCTCGCATACGGCTGGTCGACCACACGACACTGGTGTTCTATATTCCTGCTTAGACTTGTAGGATTTTCGAACACGAAACTGACAATCTGTGCTCAACTTCGTCGGAACTGGCAGGCTGAAAGTAACTTTAATCGCATTTGCTTTCTTTCTAGGCGATAACTACTGCGATTATCTTTTCCTACATCCTCTGATAAACGTCCAGTCATTGCTCGCCAGGGTGCGCAACGTACCGCGGAACGTTCACGAACCGCCGGATGATGCTTTCTTCATCACTATCTTGGGCTTCACATTTTCTCGCAAATCATCCTGCACCTTAAATATCGATATTGCAGGAGGAGAAAACCCCCACTATGTCTGTGATCTGTATGCTAGTCAGTTGAGCATACGAGTGAATTTCACGGCAAGTCCTGTAGCCATCTTCTGACCCCCAAGACAACGATTAATCGTATGTATATGCTAGCTGTTATATTCAGAGGAACTTATGAAAACGCAAGATTTATATGATGAGTGTAGGAAAACACACTACTTATTTTAAGCAAGGGCTTTGAATAGGCGAACGAATTTTCCCGGTTTCTCAGACACCTCTACTTAGCATTAGAGTCTACATACGTAAACAGCAGTGGATGACAAAGTTAAACAACCCGTTTTTTATGTGTGCCCCACACGATAGCCCGACGATCGGTTTCGGCGATGCCCACCGCGTGCTTCACATCAGAGGCTTGAGTGTGAATTAATTTATGGTGATAGTAGACTTGCACAGCATCTACGGCAACCTCCCCTACACCTCCACGTGGGACCGGTGTCAAGACATTTTCGAAAAGACCGGAGAAAAGAGAGGGCGCAGGTGACTGGCACTGCCGGAGCCGCCCCTGGACGTTCCGGCACACTCGGCACTCACTACATTCGCCAGCATTAGAGTTCACGTGAGTCATGACAGCCAGTGGTGGGCGCAGGAACAGTGGCAGACGCGCACGCCACAACCTGAACCCCTCTACATAAAATAGGTGGTCAAACTCATGAAATGTCAACCGAAATTTTGAAATGCGTTTTCGTCTCGAAAAGATCAATTAAGTAGTGTTGTAAATCTAGTCAACCTGCAACATAATTCTATAGTAATTCAGTTACCGCAGGATGCCGGCTTTCGAATGAACTTCCTTCCGGCTGCATGCAAAAAATATGCTCTGCAAAAAATTACTACTTGATTAACATGCATTTTTCTCACGGATTTTCGATGCCCTTGAAAATTCAATTATATTTCATGGAAAACACCCATAAAATATTCAATCTTTTACTTATTCGATAGAAAATAGCGTAATTCATCCAATATTTTATCCGACGGAAGAATATAATACGGTTTAAAAAAACGTTTCTGATCCCCGAATAATTCTGAACACGACCTGCTGTTAGAATTGCATTCAGGGTTTTAAAACTACAAGCCGTATATTTTCCGTGTACGGAAAACCGTACATTACGCTATTAAGAGGAGACTATATGGGTTCATAAAATTAAGCAGTGGATTTGAGCAATACTGTTAACTTTACAAGTCACATTAGTAAATGTAGATACATGACGTTTTATGAATCGCCATTTCATGGTACTAAAAAATCTCACAATCAGATACTTTTTGAAACCGAATTATAATCCTCCTTTGAGTATAAAATTGAAAGAAGACGTAATTTTCTACCGAATAAATAAAAGAATGAGTATTTTATGCATTTTTTCATGAAGTATAATTGAATTTTTAAGGGCATCGAAAATCAATGAGAAAAATTCATGCTACTCAAATAGCCATTTTATGCAGTGTGTAATTTTTACATGCTGTCGGAAATAAATTAGTTTAAAAGCCGGCATCCTGTGGTAATTGATTTTTTATAGAATTACGCTGTACGAGTGTTAGTTTTACAACCCTACTAAACTTATCTTTTCGAAACGAGAACCATTTCGAAATGTCGGCCGACATTTCATGAGTTAGTTCGTTAGTTACTGTATGCCAGGCATCTGTAAGGAAAAAATCGGATCTCATCTGCATGCGAGTCCCACAAAGGCCACACCGAAAGCAGTCATTGTCGCCTGACTGTTAGTTCTGAGAAGTACGGAGATATCCAACCAGTTGGCAGTCCTCCAGACCACGACTCTCGGCGCGTTCTGATAGGTCCAATCGAGGTAGCTTTTTATTTTAGTGAGTAGTGAGGAGGTTTACCGTGAGGATAACATCCCCAGTGTCCGGTCTATATTCTTTATTCGTCATACTGACCATTTTTTATTTTGTCTGATTTTGAATAATCTGTATGCGTTGCAGGGGAGCAGAGGCGTTCAAAGACATGCGACCTTCCGTGTAAGGGATCTTCAAATTACTCTCTATCCGAATTACCTTCTTCGGCCAGGCAGGAAAGAAATGCGAGTGCCGACTGAACTGAGATTGACGTTTTCTGGAAGTGTTTCCCCAGACCCAAGACGCATGTCAGCTATACCCCGGGCATTCTCCACAGGCATCCTTCCATCAATTGCTCAGCCGATCCTTGCACTCCTGCCTGTGCACTGTCAATTATTTTAGTCAAATATTCTCCACTGTTCACTGCCGCTTGAAATAGATCAGCAAGACCGAGGTACTTTGCTGTTCACTTTTAGTTTTCCTTCGAGCGGGTACTTTCGTTTATACGCCTTCCTGAAATTGCGCTAAGTAAAAAATTGGACTCGACTTTCAGAGATCGAGTTTATAGCGGCGACTTAAGTCGAGAGAAAAGTCTTAGGTCAGGTGCCAAGTAGGAGGGAGGGTTTCATGCTGTGCAGAGCGGAGGAGGAATAAGTTGGAGCAAGTTGGAGGCCAGACGCGAGGCACACCTACGGTGTCACTGAGTGAGTCCGCGAACAGGAGAAAGGGGCTCTCAGTTTCAGGGGTTGGTTGTTATGGAGGCACCATGCAGGATGTCAGTTAATGCACTGCTGCCGGTGCGTACGCACAAGCATGCGACAGCCAACGGCGCAGTGTTGTCGTAGGCGTTCCGTTCGTCGTCTCCCTTCATCTCAATGCAGTGAGTGGTCACTTAGTGTAAATGACTCCCTTCCAGGGGAGTTTGATATCCCTTTTTACGCGTCTGATCCCTGATTTACATCTGCCATCTCCCCTCCCCCACACACACCTCGCCCCCTTGTCCAGTGACGTTTGAAGAAATTCGGTAATGCCCTCAAAGGTCACCCACGCGTCAGCATTCATGCCTGCACCGAAGTTGTCGTGTTACAGTTAGGATAAGGAGTCTCCTCTGCCCTGCATACTTACAGTTTCAGGTACTGCTGTTATATTGAGTGTGCCGGTGTCATCCTCTCACAGCCTAACGCGGTAAGATAAACAGACGCGGGGGGTCCGGTTAGGGCCAATTACGGCTGAACGAGCGGATTTGCGACAGGTGTGCCTCAATTCGTTGACGGTCAAAGAATAACTTTCAGGTAACAGGGATGCCTTCACGAATAGAGGGCAGGCGAGAGAGAGAGAGAGAGAGAATGTGGGAATGAACAAAGGGGTCTGAGGAAAAAGCTTTTGTTTCTCGAGTTTACAAACATGGGATTGGGAACGGCGGGCAGATGACGGCTAATAACCGGGAAATGGCCCTTTCGATCTGTCTTGTCTTTAATTGATGCTTTGGTTAGATTCGAATAATTCCTTCGAACCAACTGTGGGGAACTCCGCTGTCGTGAGGGGAAGCAAGGGCTAGGCTTGAGTACAGGCAAAGCTCCTGCCACCTGACCTACGATAGCGCACCGTTAACCG
>CACRXP010000825.1:145133-179533 GCA_902702965.1 Spirometra erinaceieuropaei
GGAGCGAGTGCGCAGCCCTGCTTCACTTCATTGGTCACAGCGAATGCTTCTGAGACGCATGTGCCTGACGTATTGTCCGTAACGCGCGCCATCATCCCGTCATGAAGCTAATGCACCATGTGCGTGAATCGCTCAGGACAGTCAGATTTCTGCATGATTTACCGGAATACATAGAGATCCACTGTGTCGAAGGCTTTCGTCAAGTCCCCGTCTCCAGGCATTTCTCTTACAGTTGGCAGGCGAAGAAAACCAGGTCGACGGTTCCGCGGCGACATCGAGATACACACTGGCTTTCTAGGAGGAGTCCGTGCTGTAGATGGCCACTGAGGCGCTTGAGGAGAATGCGAGCGAATGAGCTGCCCGATTCCTCTGCGATTATCACTAAGTTGTCGGTTCCCCTTCCACTTGTAGACATAGACGATTGTCTCGTCCCTGAACTCTTAAGGAACTTGGCTTGGCACCACATCGTCCGGAAGAACGATGTCAGTCTCTTCCATCAGTCGAGAGTCACCGTACTTGTAAACTATGCCCGGGATCGCATTATGTCCTGTTGCTTTGCCTCTGCATAATTGGTGTATGGCTTGCTGTTCGTTTTACTTCGGGAGGATCGATCGATGTTGGCGTCGAAGGGCATAGGTGGGCATTTAAGGACGCCTCTGAAGTGCTCGGCCGAGCTCTTAAAAGTCTGCAATTTCTCCGCGGGATGTGTTGTCCCGTCAGAGCTGACAGGCGGAGCCTTTCCTTCTGCTATGGGAGTATAGACCACCTTGACTGATGTGAAGAAGTACTCTGTTTAGTTGCAGTCCTCATACCTCCGGATGCCCTCAGCCTTGCGAGCTATTCAGTCATCCTGCATCTCCCGCAGTCGTCGCTGCACAAGGCAGCGGCCGATGTAAGTTTTGTGCACCCCCTCTTTTGCGGCGAGCATGTTGCTGATATCTGCGTCGTTTACGTCAACCATACCTGGAGTTGATGATATGCGCGACTGAGGTTGGGTTGATAATATTCCGCAGTTGACAACGCCGTATCTCCACGGTGGCGTTATCGTCTGGAGCCTGCAAATCCTCTATACGCTGAGCCAATTGGTTGCTGAAAGCGAAGTGGTGAGCAGGCAGATTCAACATAACGTTATTTAACTTGGACGCGTATATGTGTGCTCTTCCATGAGGTTGCCGATGAAGCTTCATCTTGGAGATGAGGAGGCGGTGATCCGTCCAACCATCGACATCACAGATCGCCTTGGTCACCGGCACACCGTGTCGATCTCGCCTCCAGGCGAGAACGTAGTCCAGCAGCTGCCAGCGCCGAGTTCGAGGCGCATCCATGTCGCCTTTGGGCGGCCGCTCAAGAGGGTGTAGCCGACATCCACTACCTCCAGTTGGCCTTGCTCGGAGAACCGAGTCTCACTGGGAGCAGCGATGTCCACCTTGTAGAGCGTCAGTTCTTGAGCGACCAACGATGTTCTCCGTTCCGGTCGGTTGCTCCTCAGATAGCCTAAAGTAGAACGAGCATTCCAGGCTGTCAGAGTGAGCGGACTCACCTTAACGGCCTGCGGAGAGGGACAGAGGGTAGGGGGTTTGTTGCTTTTTGTTGTTTTTGTTCCTTTGGTTTTTCAGCCGTGGATTTTGACTCTGCAAGTCACGGTATACTCGCAGATGGCGTAAGTTCCCAGCATTTGTTTTGGGCACATTCTCTAGTCCGTTCCCTCCGAGAGACTAAGTAGGGTTACCCTTAGATAGGGCTGCTTAGACATCCTAGACGGCTGCCGAACTCCACCGCAAGTCACGGGTTCGTTTAGTGAAGAGCAACCATAGTTAATCTGAGTCGCCTGCGGGATTGAATGCCGCCTTCTACGCAGGATTTTGAAGGGAAAGTGGAGAGTAGGCGAGAGATGGGAGGACAGATATGGGGAAGAGGAGATGATGTGAGGACACTGGATACCATCACCTGGTTTAGCCCACCGACTGAGGCGGTTACCGTAGTTGGGCCATTTGGCAGGGCCAAACTTCTGGGGGCCAGAGATGATAGTTGGGTGACAGTTGAGGACCGTGAAGAGGTGAAGGCCCGACGTGGCAGCTTAGGTCAGAGGCAAACCATTGCCATTACCATCTTCAAGCCCGTTACCGAAAACAAAAAGGAGGAGTTGGACGCTAGTAGAGAAAGAGAATGAATGGAGAATAGCCTGGGGAAAGTTGGTAATCGGAGGAGAGCACACCTACAACGTTGTCAGGGCAGGGGTCCGGATAGGGTCACTAGAGCCTAGCTTGATTCCGTCTTGGTTCGGTAAATCTTCAGCGTAGGCCGTTGAGGGGGTCGTCGGTTGACATACTACTCCTATACTTCTTGCTTGTTTTAAGTTTTATTCTATGGTAGAGGGGCGCTCACCGATCGTTTCTACGGAACTCACTCGACCCTTCGTGTCTTACGGGCTCTCTCTCGAGCCCAACCAGCAGCCTCACAGCGGCGCATGATATAGACAGAATGGTAGTGCCGACAAAGACAAGGAAGATTGGAGTGGCCATTTCTGGTTTATTAGCCGTCGTCATCCAGCCATAGTGAACACCGATGTGTGAAACACTTGGGGTTCGATCCCGCGACCTGTTAGTTAGAAGCCCAATGCTTGTCCTGACCATCTTCAGTAGCATGCTCTGTTGGCTAAAATGGGTCCTAATTGTCTGTCTGGATCGCTTAATATGCTACGAATTTGAGGGTAGATTTAATGCACTGTTTTGTTTTTTGATTGGAGTTTTGGACAAATACTGTTCAAATGCAGGACAGTCGTTTAAAGTCCCGTGATTGAATCGGAGCCGTGACGGTGTGGATCGTTTTCCCCAAGGGAGCAGAGTTATCTGTACCGATCAGCCACGGTGCTGATTTATGAGGTCAGACGGATGAGTAGGTCGAAGGACGACAATTGTCTTGGTTGTAACGGATGACGGAGCTTCCATTCATGCTCGGGCTGACGCCTGCAGCGGAGGAAACAACAGTCTGATTTTACTTGACGAGGACATTACTGGTTTGCGCTACATAAATGTGCTGCGTTTATATCTAATTATATACTGGTAAGTCTGTCATAATCGAATTTCCAGCGTGAAAGTGCACCTGCTGATTGATGCCACATCATCCAGGATTCCGTAAACTCTTCCAACATCAGATTACTCCCCCTCCCGTATGACTGGCTGCTTCTCCTTCCTTCAAAACACAGCATGCTTGGGATGGCCTTCAACGGGAAATTGCCATGACGCCATCGATACGAATGCTTTCCGAGCTCAAACTTGTCCGTGTGAATGTCTGAAGTCTGTTCAAGCAAGAACAACTGCCATATTTCCATCGACGGCGTACAGAGGCTAGTTGGGGCGATAACTCTGCATAGGGATGGGCCTACCCGGCAGTTTTTAAAAAAGCTACTTACACCGTGTTTATTTAACGTACCTTCGAGGAGAATCACCAAAAGCGCTACAAGTTAACAATACGATCACCCGATTCCCAAGTCTTCCCTCCCCCGAAGGATGAGGGAAGATGGGGGATCCATTCTTTGTCATCAGCATATGACAACAGGGGGTCTATGTGGACAGACCTGTTGACCATTGAAAGAAAGCTGGCTGATTTGACGACCGAACGCAATTCATTATCCACATCGATGGTCTTGGCAACGAAAAGCAACGGGTCGATCAGTAGACTCGGGGCGATGCATATGCTTATCACAAATTGTACAGGCTTATCGTGACTTATGGGTGGACGTGGCGTGCGAATCAATCAATAAGACGGCCACGCAAATAGCTCAGTTCTTTAGACCTTCTAACGAAGCGCTCGAGAGTACTCAAGCAAGGGCGTTATCGCGTACTGTGAATAACCAAGAGGGACACAGTAGCTTTTGCCCTAATGTGTAATCGCGTGAAAAAAATCATACTGACCCCCGTTCAGTAATCGCCCCCAATCAGATCATCGCGCCTCGGGATTCCAGAAGCTATTGTAGCATCATCTGTCCGGGTGGCCTGGATACGATCCAATAAGGCTACCTCCAAAGGGCGGATCTTAGGTTCAACTCACTAAAACTGCTTTACGGACTCGGGCTTGTCCGTATAGAAGCCTGAAGTCTGTTAAAGAAAGAACAAACCTCATACTTCCCTCTACAACATGAAAAGACGAGTCTGGAGCTGTAATTGTGCAAAGTATATTGGCTGAAGGTAAGGCGAGTGGACAAAATGCGGTTGTCGTTTGTTTTTCAGTTATTTAACCCTTATCTCTGGAGGATCCATTTTTTCCGGTCAACTGTTTTACCCTGATTTTAATCCAGGACAGTGGAGGGGAAAGGAGCGTAAGGTGTGGTATTTTAAAGAAATGCTGACCAGTTTGAGCTCTTACACAGGAACTTCCTAAAGAAAATCTACTTTTCTACTAAAATTCGGCCTGAATAAGTTTTCCCACTTCCACATTTTTTACAATACTGCGGGATCGAGCCTCAGGTGTTCCACACATCGGAGTTGAGCATGACTGACTGATGACCACCAAATAGACAGAAATGCCCATTCCAGTCTCCTTTGTCTTTGCCGGTAATGCTATTCTGCCTATATCGAGCTCCGTTGTGCGGCTACTGGATAGGCTCTAGAGAGAGCCCCAAGACAACGGGACGAGTGAGTTCCATAGCCGGATCGGTGAGCCCTCTTCTAACAAAAAGTAATAATTAAAAAAGTACATCAGTGGCAAACTATGCGGCTAGGAAGAAGAAATGGAAAAAATCGGACGCCATAAGTAATTTCCATCCCACCAAGTTTGCTGCTGCAAAACTGTTCTGCACGTGTGGTCAGCCTGCGTTAGAGGACGCTCTTAAGAGTCCTGTCTGTATGAGGAATAAGAAACTATATTCGTGAATGGTTGCTGTTCATTTTCGGGCAGATGGACCGGCCACGCCTGTTGGCATGCTTACCGTGAGCACCTAAAGTCACAAAACACTGCCTCAAGCCTCTAAGAATGAATCAACTAGAAGTATTGCCTCAGCCAGCTTACAAGACTGATAAGAACATGGCACATAATTATGAGTGAATTTGTTCACTGTAGAGGTTGCTCGCTTTTGGTGGAGAATCCTTCCATTTGCTCGTTTTTGTCCTGTCCCCGGTAGACGTCACAATTCCGATAGTGCACATTGTTTTCATCGATTCTCGGTGCTTACATAATTTCAGCAATATTTCGCGGTCGCGTAAGCATATCTCCCTGAAATTCGTATTTATCGGAGACGGATATTTCTGTTTAAAGATTGCATAATAAGGAGAGCGCAACTAACATTACGATGCTAATAGTTTGAGAGTTTCGAAGGCGGTTTGTCGATGTTTACACTGCTCAAGTTGATATGGGTTTGCTAGGGAAAACAATGTGCTAGGCAATTACCTAACTAACATCCAACAACAAGCTTAATATCTTGTCCATCAGAGTTTTAGCGATTCAACCAATCAGGCCCTCTGTTCGTTGATTGGAATATGTGTTGGGAACAGCGTACTCCTGTAATAAATAAACCGGTCTATGCTTAGACTTAAGGGATAAATATACACAGGTATGACGAGGGTATACAGTAGGTGAGCTAACTCATGAAATATCAACCGAAATTCCGAAATGCGTTCTCATTTCGAAATTATTAATTAAGTACGGTTGTAAAACTAATCATCGTGCAGTATAATCCTATGATAATTCAGTTACCTCGGGATGCCGGCTTTCGAGTGAACTTCGCCTCGGCTGCATGCAAAGACCAAACTCTGCATGCATTTTTCTCATTGATTTTGATGCCCTTAAGAATCCAATTATATTTAATGGAAACATGCATAAAATATTTGTTCTTTTGCTAATTCGGCAGGAAATTACATCTTCTTTCAATTTTATGCTCAAAGGAAGGGTATAATTTGATTTGAAAAAAGTGTATAGTTGTGAGATTTTTAATATCGTGAATTGGCCGTCCATAAAACGTCATGTCTCTGCATTTACCAATGTGGCTTGTTAAGTTAACAATATGGCTCAAATCTAGTGCTAAATTTTATGAACCCCATATGGCCTCCTCTTAATACTGTAGAGTAATGTATTGTTTCCCGTACGCGGAAAATGTACGGCTCGTAGTTTGGAAATCCTGAATGCAAGTGTAACGGCAGGTTGGTGTTCAAAATTATTCTGGAACTGGGAAAGTTTTTGAAAACCGAATTATGCCCTTCCTTTGAGTAGGATATTGAAAGAAGACGCAATCTTATACCGAATGAACGAAAGACTGGATATTTTTATGCATGTTTTCCATGAAGTATAATTGGATTCTTAAGGACGTTGGAAATCGATTAGAAGGATGCTTGCGTTTTAAGTAGTCATTTTTCGCAGAGTATAATTTTCGCGTGCAGTCGAAAAAAAAAACTCATTCGAAAGGCATCATCCAGGGGTAACTGAGTTATTACAGAATAATGCTGCATGATAATTAGTTTTTCAACCATACTTGCTTACTTTTTCCGAAGCCGAAACGCATTTTGGAAGCTTAGTTGACATTTCATGAGTTAGCTCACCAACTGTAGTTTGCGGCCGGGGTTACTTTGCTTTGGCCAGGAGAGCTAAACATCTAAGAACTTTTTTTGTATCACACATTTTGGTACTCCATATTTTCACCAAATAAAAAAGAGCGCTACTTTTGTTACCTAATTATAACAGTAAACGAATTTAATGCACCCTTGCAGACATTGTAAAAAAGTGTTGCCTTGTTGTATTTTTACTCTGGTGGCTTCCCTTAAGTATCTTGACCACCCTCACGCAACAGCCACCGCGAGGTCGTCTTGTTTCTTTCCCTGTCACGTAAAAATAAATATCTCCAGTTAATTTTCCCTGAGCATAATTGCTCCCCCGAGTAAGTAACCCCTGCCATAAAAGTTACTCTTGGCACGGGTATATACGCGAGTAGAATTAGAGAAAGAGAAAAGCGTTAAGTACATGTGCAGGGTAAGGAAAAACCATGGAGAGCTGCCTACAATATATATAAAAGTAGGCGTTTTTCGATAGAGTTTTTGGTCGGTCCTTCGTCAGCAGGATGACATTCGCTGACCTATAGCACCCCAAAGAGTCGATGCTGCCGAAAATGTCCTCATTAGTTGGTTGTGCCGCATCCCACACAAGTAGTTCTTTAGTAGGTGGAAAGCTCATTTAAAAAAAAAGTTTGACAACAGCTAGCATTTTCATAGGTTTCATGGCAGATTTCAAATAATTCACTGCTGCTGCTGCCGCTGCTGCTGCAGTTGGCATTTTCTTACCCCGCGCATATACTTACTTTTTGCCGAAGAAACAAATCAACCACAAGAATGCAGCTTGACGATAAATGGTTACTGAAAGCTGTGTCTAAGTCTTACAGGTCGTATTTTCGGTGCAATAAAACAAAACGCTCCTTCATGTCCCTACAATACTTCCCCTCCTAGGAGAACAAAGTTCGAATGTGCAGTAGGCGCGAGCTAGACAAGTTGGTTCCAACCAGGGAAACGGACACGCAACCACTGCGCATAGGGGTGGAGTTGGGAGGGGAGTGCAAGCAGATATCTGTCAGGGACAGTTCAGTTGTTTAATAGTCGATAATCACCACATGGACATCAGTCCGTAAGAGACTTTTTGCAAGCCATATGCAGAGGGACGACCGTATGGACTAGTGGAGGGCAGAACTATGCCAAACTCCCCCATATGTCTGAATTCAGCCTTGACGAAGGCTGACTTGTCAGCCGATAAACGACGAGGACGACTAAAGACGCGTGATCTCTCAGTCGAAGTATAATACATGACGGAATGTTTACTATGCTGCCGAAACTGTGGAGGTCGGGGGACAAAGCGGAGATTTCAAAGCAAACGAGGATGAAGAGATTGTTGAAATGCAGTTTGGTGAGGCATTTTTATTGAAAGTTGTGTCTCAGTTCTTACAGATCGTATTTTTGGCACGCGAAAACAAGACGCTTTTTCATATTGACCCAACTGTAAGAAACTCGGCGCCTCGGTGGGATTCTAACCCACGACAACAAGGAGGAGGCTTTAGTACAGCCAACGCTCTAACCACCTGAGCTACGAGGCCCCGCCGGAAGACGTGAGTTTAATCACATGTGGGCCAAGTTACCCGCCCAGCCTACTGCAACGTATGGAATCCACCAAATCTGATACATTAAGCTGACTGCCCAAGCAGGATTTCCTAAGAAATCCACCTAGAATCCACCAGATGACTACCAGGCTCACGTAATTAATAGACGTTTTGGTAGATTTTGAAAGTCACTACACTCCATCCACGTGCTGTCTAAACTAGTCGATCAGCTACCTCGTCTGCTGCATTCTCTCCTGCTTGCATATTTTGACTTTTTTAGGTTTTTGCGAGAGACTGTTTTCGTTCTCAGGAAAACCTGTCAAAATCCCGTCTGACAGTGGGAATGGCGCAATCTAGGTCAGCATTTGGTTCATGAAAATCAACCATCCAGCGAGTTGAATATAGGGAAACTCGAGAGGGAGAGAGAGAGAGAGAGAGAGAGAGAGAGAGAGAGAGAGAGAGGGAGGGAGGGAGGGAGGGAGGGAGGGAGGGAGAGATTTTAATATGTGAAGTTTCCTATTTCAACAGGCAATTTGATTAAACTTTCCAGGATATATGTTGATCGGGTGGAACTTCCCGCATAGTATATCTCTGGCCGCAAAAGATTCGCATGTGCCGGCCTTCCTTCCGTTCAGTCGGACATCATATGTGGCTGTGAATACTGGGCTGTGCGCATAAAAATAGGCAGAAACTGGGGCTGTTTGACCTGAGCTTCCTGGGATCCGTCCTTCGACTGAAGTAAATTTACTTAACTTTGAATGAGACGGTCCGCACTCTCTGCGACAACATCATGTGGATACTTCAGCCTATGCAGGAAAGGCGAATGAGGCGGTTTGGGCAGCTTCTTCCTTGTCCACCTCATAAATTCAGTGATACAGCTCCCGAACCGTTGCCCATGCGGAAGCGTCAACTCACAACCCGGATCGACACAGTTCGTCAAGACATGGAAGTGGCTCTTGATCCTTCTGTATTTGACCTGCGTGGCTGGGGGGAACAATTGGTTAGGCTCTTTGGATCCGCTGCTGCTGATCGTCGGGCATGTAAAGGGACCATTAGTGACATCGCCGAGGTCGGCTAGATCAGGCCTGACGAAATTGGCACCCAGTACGTGTAAGTCAGTCTCCTTGCATCCAGTGGTAATAAAACCGGAGGTCTTTAATCTGCTGGACACTTCTCGGCTTACTTGTGCTTAATCTTCGATTTTATCGATCGGCAATTGGAAGTTGCGGCAGACACACTTGAGACCGCTGTACCAACTTCCCGAGAGGGTTAGTCATCAACAGTAACTTTCGCCTGGTCGATCTCCTGCGGCCTCGATAATCGTCTCTTATCCTCATCTGAAATAGGCACCTATAATGCTGCACGTTAATTTGTCTCAACGAATATCAAGTAGATGTTTTCGCCTTTTGTGAGCCAGTTTCCCCGCCTGTTGACACACAGCCACAAAAAGCTTATAAGGGGAAGACAGCATTTCCAAATCTTACAACTTATCATCGCAACTTTGCGGCAACGTCAAGGCGACAGAGGACTCCTCGTAAATCAGAAATCTACTCCCGAATTTCCGACTTGTTTATGAGAGCCCGACCCCAAATGAAAAACTTTGGAGGACTGTTCGCGCACTGGGCGGTGAAGAGTACGTGTCTCTGCAGACAGCGTTAACGCGGGTCGAGGATCCCAGGTCAAAGGATCAACGGAACAACCTTGTTTACCACGGCCTGTGCGCCAGTCGTTCATTCTTGTATGTCGGCCGTTCAGGTTGATGACCGGTAACAGGCTTCGCTGGACGTAAACAGGCCGCCCGTCTACATGACCTCATTTCGCTCACTCTTAAGCATTCAATGGAAAGTGGCGAGTTTCGGATCGGAATAACACCGAAGTCATCGCTAGATCCCCTACCAACGTTTTTTTGTCTTCGCGCGTCAGCGACGATGGTTGTGGCCTTAATCTTTCTTTTTTTTTCTCAAAAATGAATGTGCGAACGTGGGCAGGCTCTTCGACAGGAACCATCTCCGGTTCGGGACGAAAGGGGATACGAATTTTTGAACTGGAATCCATCAGGTCCGGCGGACTAATCACGAAGGGTTCGCTTTCGGCTAAGAGTTATTCAGTTGTATATGAATACTTATTGATTTACGATTTTTCCCATCGTCAACTTTGTAGGACTGCACCGCATAGCTGCGAGGAAATCGACATATCACCAGGTCCCCCAGGGTCCCACTGTGCTTTCTGGTACATATTTTACCGACGAGTCGAACTTCTCGCAGATGCGACATGAAACGCCATAAGATCGGTCAAACACGTGCCTGTGTTGTCATTTAGTAGACGTGCTGGGAGTACGCCAAAAATTCGGAAATCGTCACATCGACCATGGTGCGCACTACGCAGGCCTACGAACGCAAACGCCGGTCGCTTCGGTTTCTAAAGCAATGTACAGGACGGCACTACGCTCTCCGTTCTTCCTATCGGCACGCTAGCCGTCAGCCCATCCCTATAAAGTATCGATAACAGCCATCCATCCCTTCCTCCTCACATAGGACGCATGGGAATAAGTTGGTTGTGACATCCCCATATCCTCAAAGTGCGACTCCCGCCCCCTTATCGATCGTAGTCTCCCTAACAGTAACCCTCCAGAGCGCGAACAAACCTTCCAGTCATTTCGCTTGACAACCGGCCGCAGTAAACCATAGAAAGTTCATGAATAAACCTCTGATCGTTTATTAACTTTGAGTTTTGCTACTTTTTGATGGATTTGTCCCTAGTGGTTCACTGCGCAAATAGCTGTGAGCGAAAGACTCAGTAGTACACCTTGATCTGTGATTTGTGAAGTCATGTCTGATTAAATTCTCGCTTCTTCACCCTCTCATTCTGCATCTGAGAGGTGCTCAGGAGAGTAGTTTACAGTTCTGGGAGCGGTTATATCAGACCACCAGACCCTAAAATTTGGGTAGCAGAGGAAGGATTCCACAAGCCTTCACGTAGACTTGTCTGATAAGATATACGATACGGACTGAAAAACAGAAGGGATCACAGGGGCCAAATGTTATCGAAGCTAACTAGGCTCACATAGCAATCATAAGAATTTACTCTACGGTAAAACGCCAATATTGACAAAGATAGTCTGCTCTGAGTGGAGGGGGGGGGGAGGAGAGATACTGCATTGTACATAATGCACGACGACATGTTGTAGTCAGTGGCCAGTCTTATGAAATATTAACCGAAGAGATAAAATATATTTTAAACTAAAACGCGGTACTTGAATGAGATTGTAATGTTTATCATCGCGGGGGATAATCCCAAGATACTGGAGTCACGCCAAGATGTCGGCCTTTGAATGTACTGCTTCCCGACCGCCTACAAAAACGGCACTCGGTAAAGAATGGCTACTTAAACAGTATGAATTTTTCCATCGATTTCCGATATCCTTATAAATTAAAATATATTGTATAGAGAACATGTCCTAATTATATTCTCCTGTACTCATCTGGTAGGAAATCATGTGTTTTTAAAATTTTGTCCTCAGTTTTTTAAAAAAGGTCTTTCACTTCGCAACTGATTTCGAACCCGATCGGCCGTCATATTTGAGTTTAGGGTTTACAGTCTACAAGCTGCATGTTTTCTGTGTAAGCGAAATCATACATTCCTCTGTGCCATGAAGGAGATACCATATCGGTTATGGTAAATGGGCGCTCACCGATCGGATTACAGAACATGCTAGTCCCGTTGTGCTTTGGAGCTCAAACGAGAACCCTCGCAGGCAGTTGCATAACGACTGGTAGTATAGGCAGATAGGGTGGTATCAATAAAGAAAAGACCGGAGTGGCCATTTCTGGCTTATTAGTCGTCATCAGCCAGTCATACCCACCCCCAGGTGGGGATCATTTGAGATTCGGACCCAGAATCTTCGGTCATTGAATCTGACACCTTACCACTGAACCACGGACCCGTTGTCCTGTTGGTTGTGATCAGGAATATTAATTATGGTGAATAGGCGTTCATCGATCGTGTTACGGAACGTTCTCGTCCCATTGTGCTCTGGAGCTCAAACTAGAACCCTCACAGGCAGTAGCATAGCAACTAGAAATATAAGTAGATGGTGGTGTCGCCATCGATGCTGGCCGACGGTGACGACCAAAACGACACTACAAGGACGCATAGACGAACTCTCTTAGGGGATTGCATATCATCCAGAGACCTGGGGGGACCTCGTTCAGAACAGACCGGCCTGAATAAGAGAGGTGAAGACTGGCCCTGCCATATACGATGCAAATCGGATCGTCGTCGTCAAAGCCAAACGGAAGGCTCGCAAATCACAAATGCCCCGCCTCCTAAATGCCAACCATCCGTCGCTTTTAACATGTCCGCGCTGTCAACGCGCATTCCGAGCGGGAATCGGTTTGTGAGCGTCTGCTATGTGAGAATCAGCAAACCATAGATCTTGCAGCCTGGTATGCGCTGGCATTTCTCTAGTACCTGGTTCTTTGACGGTAAATGCCCTAGAGCTCCCTCTGGGTATATAGGTCGTGTGCATGGCTGCCCAGTTATTCACGTATCTTCTGTTGTTGTCAGTCAAAATTCGGGTCAATTTTTGTGGGGGCCAAGGAGTGTGGAGTGAAACGCCAAGGTGCGGGTTCGGCCGAGCCATCCACCTGCGCCCTCCCCGCTTCCGGCCGACTTGATTCTGTCTTGACACCGGGTCCAGGTGGAGAGGTGGGGTGCAGTAGACGCTGCGCAAGTTCACCCTGGCTATAAATTAATTCACGCACAAGTCACCCTGGCTGCTCTACCTTGCTGTGGAGCACGTGGTGGACATCGTCGGATGCAACAGTCGAACTATCAGGTAAACAGAGTGGTACCGAAAGAGGCAGGGAAGATTGGAATGGCCATTTCTGGCTTATTCGGCGTTGTCAGACAGTTATACTGAAACCCAGGCGTGGATCATTTGACATTTGAACCCAGGATCTTTGGTCAGTGAGTGTGACAATCTACCACTGAGCTACGGGCCCGCTGTCCTGCCGGTTGTGATTGCGAATATTAATCATGATGGAGGGGTTGATTACGGCTAATAAGTTAAAATGCCCATTTCTGTCTCCCTTGTCTTTGTCGGTACCATGTGGCCATATAAGGCTCATAAAAGTTCGCAATGTATGCAATGCTGTATACTTCATAAGGGGCATTAATAAAAGAACAAGAACGACGTTGTTTGAGTGGATATTTTACGGCTTTAAAAGATCTTATAGTGACGAACTTTCTAATGCCGAATTATGCCCTTTCTTCAAGCACAAAATGTGAAAATGATGTGATTTGCTACGAAATGAGTACAAAAAGAGACATTCTCGATTATGGTTTCTATGAGATATACTTTACTTAATGGGGGTATTGAATATAGACGGGAAGGTTTCACACTACCTGAGTAGTCGTTTTTTTTACCGGAGTCGGTTTTATAGGCGACCACAAATAAATGAAATCAAACGCTGACTTCCTATCGTGACTGAAATATCTTCGAATTATGCCGCACTATAATCAAAATTACAACCCTATTCAAGTAATCCTTCCCAATCGCAAACTCGTATCTCAGAGTTCCGGTTAGTATTTCATGAGATTGACAACCGACTGTACGCACCCTCAAGGCGCCCTGGAGCAGCGACCGCACTGAGAAACTTCTTAATCTCATCTTAGCCGCGACAGCTACATATCACTCCACACAGTCGGCGCGCGCCATTCCTTTTAGGGTGTGTGTATTAATCATTCGTCGGCACACGTGCATGCCACTTGGCGGCGTGCGCACAATGGGCCAGCGTGTGTCTCAAGGTCATTCGGCCACGTCCGTGGCGAGAGAGCGAGAGCATGAGTCATTGCGTTAAGCAGGCATATTGAGGCTAGCAGACCACGACAGCCTGTCTGGCTTTCACTCGTGTCTTTTGAAATGACGAAGCAGTGCGAAACCAAGGCCCTGATAGTTGCAGTGAGCAATCGGCTCCGGTGCGCGATAACAGGCCCGCCAGTAGGGAGAATTCCCCGGTCGGAGAGCTCGTAGGCAGTCGGCGGCCAGGGGCAGAACTGGCAGGTTCGTGCAAAGCCCCTGGGCGAATGACCAACATCAGCCACTACTTCGGCAAGCTTGAAGTGAAGAAAGGGGGAAAACGGGACGGTATTCGCAAATAAAAGGCTCGTGAAAGTGTTATAAAGGCCTGCTTGGGTGCATAAGGCCTTCTGAGTAACTCAAGACAGATGGCAAAGCATTTCAATGTAGCCCCAGAAGGGAGTGGTCCTTATTCAAAGGCTAAATACCTCGTTAATTACCCGTGGATGCAGATGACCATATAAATCGATAGGTCTACCGTCGCAAGCGAAAAGCCCACCACTACCTGGATAACGCAGCGGTGACTTGGGAACGAAGTTTCTAACTGTGAAGCGGACTAGCACAGCATACACTTCTCCCGCATCCACATGGGCACACTGGTAGACTAAGATAAACGGCCCACTAGGGATTGGAGACTACGCGGAAGAGACCCAAGAATGAGCTTATAATTGACAGCAAAGCTATGCCAGTACTTTTACTTGGCACGGCCTAGTTGACTTCGATGAAATCGCGAACTTCACATGTCGATTAGAGCTTTCTGGGCAAATGACTTTTGACAATTGTCTATACTCGGAGAATACTTCACAGTAAGCGGACTAAAGGCACGCTCCCCAGAAATATGACAAAATCTTTATAAGTGGCCTTACACAGACGACTGCAAACAGTACAGGGATGTGGACCCAAGTACCCACGTCAAGCAGACGCAGGGACAGGAGGCGCAGCCCGTGTACGATTAATCAGTTAAAATTTCAGATTTTTGTCAGTTTGAGCAAAGCCACTCAGTGAACTAGCGGAAAACTTGTCACGTACGCTACACCGGAAAGTCAGGTACACGCTTAGTCTGTGCAGGCTGCTAGACCACACAATAGGTTTTCCCGACGGAGACAGGAGGCACGATCCACCGCGCAAGACTCTAATGACACTGCAACCCTAGAAGCGTCGTTGACATGGACAATGGGGCTGGAAGACATTTCTGGCTTATTGGCCGTCTCAAGTCATACCCCGAAGACGGGGCTGGGCATTCTAGACCGGATATAATTGTCGCCAGACGTGCGTCGAATACTGCACCGCGAGTCAAGACCTGTCGACTGTGATCAACATCCGATGACCGCTGTAAGTGCAAGTTCCGAGGTCAGAATTGCCAATATCGCATCCTGCAACCAGGGTGGGTCGAAAAAACCACCCCAACGTCACTTCCCGTCCATTTGAACAGCCGAGGTTGGAGAAAGTAACAGCCAGTGTTGGGTCTACCGCCGGGTGTGCGGACGCCTTATTAAACCGCCGATGGATCCGCTGCGCATTACTCCGACCCAAGGGCCAATACACGTAAGGTCGGCTCTCAGCCTTCGGGGTCTGTCCGTCGCCCAACAGCGGACTAGGGAGATCCCTCGTCTTATACTGAAAAGGTAACGCGGAACACCCTGGGACGAGGCCGGCCCTCTGTATCCAGCAATGTATTGCCTGTTCACAACTCTGTTCCTCTATGCAAACCCACGTCTTTTACTGAGTAACAAGAAACAAAACCGCCCCGTTCGCCTGCAACTGTGCAGTTGTCGGGTAATTTTGTAGGACAGGTCGGATGTTCGACAGCCCCGCCCGTAAGCATTGCGAACCTGTCAGTGAAGGAAACGCTCTGACACAGGCATATCCTGGAAGGCAGTACAATGGGAACGTGTGTAGCAAAGTCCCGCTTCCCGACAGTCCGTCCGCATTCGACAGCACCGACCTCGCGCCCCACGGAAACGGTCCGAACAACCACCACCGCGTGACGGGTGTATGCGCACAACCAATGGACAAAGTCACAGAGGAACGTCAACATTGCCCCAAGTCCGCTTCGGTCCCAAGTCTAAGAGGGTTTCAAGTTGACACTGATACTTGGAACTCGACATGACAAAGCCCGAGACAGGGAAGGCAAGTCAGAATGTGGTTTAAACAAGTGTATTTGACAGGAAGTTAACGGCAAAATAAGGCGATTCATTTGTGCAGCCGTGGTACAAGCACGCGTATAAGCACGAATAAGGCGGTGGTACAGACCACAAACTGCGCCTCTCGCAGAATTTACCGACCACCATATAACAGTTCCGAAGAAAGCCGAAGAGAGCGCGATAATAAAAAGTACACATTTTCTCCACAGATAAAAAATAGGCAAATGCGAGGTACAAAAGTATCAAATTCAACCGAAATGAAAACGGAAGCGTACAGTAGTAGATAGAGTACATTCTCCTCTTCCAGTATGATGCACTCCACAAACGGCACACAACTGAGCTGCATATGTGCGGGAACGGGGGCATACTTTTCACAAAACATGGATATAATTTATAAGCCAAAACTTCCACACGCACATGCGCGAACAGGCAGTGGGTTTAAAACGCAGAAGACGGGGGAGAAGATGAAAATGCAACAAATAACTCTGAGCAATTGAAGCAATCGCTTATAGAAAAGCCATCATTTAGAAAGGTAATAAACTACAAATTACAAAATAAATCACAAGGGTGACGCTGGAAGAAACTAACGGGCGGCAATAGATCCACGCACAGAAATCAATGCAGCAGCGGACTTTATGTAGGCGGTGGTGCTGAGTAGAAGTGTAGTCTAAATATAAGTCAGCAAATGCAGAAAATGGCGGAAATGCGACTGCTAGAAGGTCTACTCTTTCGCTTCCAGAGAAGACCAAAGGAAAAGTACAAGGCCAAATTAAGCGTAAATGCAAACAGTATGGTAGACAAAAACAGGGGACAATTGTCAAGCTTGTGGAATGAACAAGTGCGTAAATGCTGGAAGTGGACGAGGAAGAAGTTAAGTACTCCCGGGACAGAAACAAATTCTGGGGTTCCGACCCACGGCGTAAGACAGACTAAGGTAGTACTAAGTGCAACTGTTCTGTTAAAGAGCAAGGGAAATAAGCCGGTTCCCGCGGGATTGATCAGAAAACAGGAAAATGAGAAGTTATTTCGACAAAGGAAAAAAACAAAACTACTCTATCTATTCACGAGACTGGTCGTCCGTGTCCATGTGCGTCTTCGATGAGGCGCGAACAACAGAATCGGAGGCAGAACTTGTAGAACTACTTGAAGTCGGTATGTCCGAAAACTGATCGATATTCTCATCCATGCTACGTGCCGTCATAGGCGCCTCAGTTAGATCGGCCAAGAAAACCTCAGGTCCACCGAATCCATTGAGCTGTTTCAGACCGAAGGTTTTGCTATTGTTGTTAATGCCAGTCCCGCCTCCACACCCGGTTGTCAATTTCCTTTCGCATTCTGTAAGTAGCTGAAGGTTGGTGTTTCGACCTCCACACAAGATTACGCAGACGTTTGCCGGGCGAGGAATAACATTTTCCTGCTGCAGTTTGGCGATGGCGCCGGAATAAACGGCGGATAGGGCCGCTCCACACGCGGGTTCAACAAGCATCCCGTGGTCGTCTGAAATGTTTTAGAAAACGTCTGTGTCAGAAGTGTCGCACTGGTCATTTTTACTACGATGGGACGGAACGTTTGTCGCTTTTTATGAGATGATACAGGTTGCGTGCAAGCAGTGATGCACCACATTTACCAGCGCTCGGTTACTTAACTGAAAGAGGAATAACACGAGTGAGCGGCCTAGATCGTGCATCGGAAGCGACGTCATCAAACCTTAGAATGTTACAACTGCCTATATCGACCGTTACTATCTGCAGACTATAGCAAACCTGGAGTTCGACTCGTTAGTCTGCTTAGTCACCCTCACTGTCAGTCGAGCTAAGAGAAGGTCGACCTTACTGGGTGTGCCGCATTAATCGTAATATGCGAACGTGAATCGTATGACCCAACGGAAAGGCAATCTGCAGTTTTTAGATAACGACTTATTCACGGCCAAACACGGCAAAGAATGTCACTACCAGCTGACAGTTCGGGCAGCAGTTACTACGCATCGCAACAATCTTTACTTTGGTCTTTTAATGGTAAGCAAAAGCATTCCTCTTGAATTCAATTTAAACAACGAAACAAACTCACCGAGGAAACGGCGGGCGGCCTGAACAGCTTCCAGGTCGGAGCAGGTGATGGCAGTCACAGGGTGACACTGTATCATGCTCCATGCGCGCAGAGACAGTGAAGGGGCGCAAAGAGAAGTTGCAACACTGGTGCATTTGGGCATAACAACGGGGTGGCCAGCAGCCACGGAGCGAGAAAGACAGTCAGCTCCCTCCGTTTCTACGGCCAAGATGTGAGTGCTGGACCAGCTGCGGTTCCAAAGACCCTGGATTAGGCCAGAGAGAAGTCCACCGCCGCCAACGGCCAAAACAATAAGGTCAGGCTGCTGGCCTGCGGGCAACTCTTCAATAATAGACTCGTATCCGGCCCAGACATCTGTTTGGTCGTACGGATGGAGAAAACGAACCGCAGAATCGGTAGTTCCGTTTATCTGTTGCAACTGTTCGTTTGCGTCATTAACCATCTGTTCGGCGCGACGAGAGGCTTCCGAGAGAGTAGACCCAAAGGAAACCAGCTTTGCAGAGGGCGCTTCAATAGACAAGCGTTTCCTTGTAAGTGACTCGTTGCCCTCTGGTGTGACAACTGTACATGCCATACCCAAAGATTGGGCGGCAAACGCCGCAGCAACCCCAGCATTTCCAGTACTTGGACAGACAATGTGCTGGGCACCACCGAGGGACGCGAACTAAATAGAAGAGGAAGGATATAAGCAGAAGAAAAACAAACAATTGGGGTTGAGTTGAATGTTTACTGGGTCATACCTTGCGGCATGCATATTCCATTCCACGAAACAGAACCGATCCAGTTGGTTGAAGGTTCTCCAATTTCAAATAAACGTTCGCTCTTCCACCTTTAGTAGACACCGCGGCTGAAAGTTGAGGGCTCAGAAGCAGAGGTGTTGCAATCGACAACTTTTTGGGGACAGCGAGCTCCGGCGCTCGCAGTGTACTGCGAAATTGGTCAACAGAGGTCAAAGGCATTAAAGAGGCACCAGAATTCCATGACATTTGTGACCCTAGGTCTGGTTTCGCGATTAAATCCATTCCCTGATGAGCTTGCTTCGCAAATAGCGACTGGGTATCAGGCGAAGAAATTCGATCGACAATTGAGCGGGAAATGCCGTTGGCCACGGCGCTTCCGTCCAGAAGGTCTGCAAAGTCGACATTATCGAGTAGGTTAGATCCTGTGTATGCTAAAAGGAACAAGGAGATATTTGTCAGACTTGGGGAATCATTTGAAAGCGCGTAAACAGGTGACGGACGGAAAGTAGGTAAATCAGCGTTGAGACAATATTCAAGTCATGTGCATGGGCTAGGAAAGAGGCCAGTGAGTCACACAAGCGGATTAGGCTAGCAATCCATTGCCAGGTAGACCAGTGAGCGAGAATTGGACGAGCCGCGTTGCACCGGCAAACGCATTGAAAGAGGCGCAAACAAAAATGCACAAACCGAACTTCCAGTCGCGAAAGGTAAGAATATGTGCACTGGGCCTCTACAAACTGATTATACGAACAAGATCCAAGTGACTGCACCTAAAGAAGCAACCTACTTTAGGGGTGTTCGGAGGAACGCATCTTAAGGGTCACGAAAACTTCTGTAAAAGGCCATGGGAGAAATGAGAACACAACTTACTTTTATTGCGTATAATCGGACGCGGCTGCAAAGATGTAAGCGATGGAAGAGCGTTCTCGTTTGGTTCAATAGCTTCCAGTGTAGAACGCGGATGGCTCATTTTTAAAATGCCGTTTGTGACTGAACAAGCGGAGCCGGGGAGGCCAAGCTTTTCTTGTAAATGGCATTGCGCGCCGGATATTTGGCGAGGCTGCAAGCCAGCCAGACTGCTACAATCACTGCCAAGACGGGAGTTGAGATAAAACATGTCAAAAGTCTCTCTGGTGACCGGACCGATAAGGCGTAGGCACAGGGGAGTCGGACAATCGGGCAGCTGAAGCCCATTTAGACGGCCAATTGCTGTATCACAACTATGAAAAGAAATGTAAGCGACTAAAGTGCAACGAACCTTGAGCGCTCTTCAAAAATGATGGAGGTCATAGGACCCTTAGAAGAAATCTGGCCTCGAGTACCGAATAAATTTGCCTCCGTAGTATTGCAGTTTAGATCGGCGAGAGCACTAGTGGCGGTTTTCATCGTGTCTGATGGTAGGAAGCGAACCCAAAGAATGCGACCGAAATGCGAAAACAAGCGCTAACAGAGTAGGGCGATAATGAAAATAACTTACCATGATATCGGATTCGGACACCTCTGAAGGTAATCCTGCAACGCAAATCTCCCAACCCAATACATTTTCAGAAGGTTCGTTGACACAATTGACGCTTCCTATATCGCCAGAAGGGGTTCGCTGACCCGAAAGATAGCGCCGACCACCAGAACTGGCATAAGCGACCCGCAGTCGCTTGCTTTCTGTCTCATAACCGTGATACGTCTGTATTGCGAGGGCTGCGTGCTGAGGCGATATATAATCGACAAATCCGTAGCATAAACTGGCCCCAGTATTCTGGAAAAGTGTGAACAGATGACCACTTACCTTGTCACGAATCAGCTTGCATTGGCGAATAGGTCCCAGACGCTCGAAAAGACGTTGTAAATCACTCTGATCATAGCTCTGAGGAAGATAATTAATTATAAGATTGGTTCTTGAACGGTCTTCAACGCCGCCCGTGGAATTAAGCCAGCTTGGGGGTAGACATAGAGATTTCAAAGCTTGTCCTATGTCCGTATTAGCGTGTGTGCCGGAGTCCGTCATAGTTGATGCAAATACGGAACTATTTTCAGAAGAGAATAGGTTGTTTACTGGCCCGGCGGAGAAGCCCGGCAACATGACTATACACGCCGAGACGCCAAATTTAAATTCGTCTTTGACGGAGGGCAAAAACCACCCATTCAAACAACAACCCCTGGCAGCTATGGATTGCTTCAACTGTTCAACTTCCGATTAATTAACCTGGTCTGCGCCAGTAAACGAATGATCACGAGTAACTATTTTAGTCCTGACATAATGTCTCTAGAGTTGCTGAAGATCTCATGGCCACTAAGAGGGTCCAGTGTCTTTCGGTCGTCATCCTTTGTGCAGTCAGGTTTTCTGAGATGTCAGTGTCAGTATAGTGCATCACAGAATAATAAACTTTCTCTAAGACCATCCTGGGCGTGAAATAATATTCCGAAACTTTACGGCATGGCATAAATAAAGAATGCAGGTCGAATAGACTAATCTGTGTACGAAACAAAAACAGAAAATTGACACCAATGAAATTGAAGGAAACAATGCAAAAGAGGTGAGGGTAGAAGACAAATGGAGAGTAGTGGGACTATTAGCACACATAAAGCGAGGTTATTGTTTGCTAAAATGAAAAACGCATATGGAAAACAACTGTAAACTAGTCAACGAAAAGCATCAAAGAAAAAGTAGGGAAGCCTGAAAATTAAGCGTTAAGCAGACCTATACCTCAAGCACAGGAGAGAAACAAAATGAAAATGAAAACCTTTAGTATACTTTTGACAGCAGTATACGATAAACGTTCGCTCTTTTGCGGGAGTTCCTTGATCTTGTTCCTAAAATTGTGAACACATCAAAGGGTGAGGTGGGAGTCACACATCGCGACGTCCAGAAGCATGACAGTTCTACATTGTTTGATGATTTTTGGCCAGCAAACATCCCTCCTGCTACACTGAAAATATAAGGGACCATCTAAAAGATAAACATGGGAGTAGGCTCGAGAATGGCCTATAGCTCATAGTTCTCTTCGTTTTGCTGTGCCTTGCAATCTCTTTGCGATGACCGTGCATTTTGCGATTAAGTTCGAGTTCATTACAACACTATCATATGGACCACTCTCTTCTTCTTATTAAGACATTTTCTTTCCGGAAGGAAAGGCAAATTTTCACTTTCTTATCCTCTTTTCTCAACCCTCTTAAACAGCAGGTTTAAATTTCCGGTATTAACTTCGGTCCCATATGTATGAGGATTGAATAAGAATTGAATTCTTGATTTGCACATGGTCTGCCTTCATGTCAGTGCTATATTGTAATAGCCGGAGATCTGGCCAGAGGCCAGACCTTGATTGTTTTAATCAACGCACGATTTGGATGGCACTCTTCCGTTTTTTTCTTTCAGGGACTGTGCTTCCAAGTTCATGTATGAACGAGTAATCATCGATTTGTCTGCGATGAATAGTTTTATCGTTCTTTTCGCTTTACCGCAATTCGTCTTGTAATAGTTTTCCACTTTTTCTAGTCCGTAATAAACTTACATCCCCTCATTATCTGTTTTGCCTCGTATGATGTCCCGCATGCCTGCATCGCCCGTTCCAAACCGTTGAGAGATACAAGGACTTTGGACAGGAATTTTCATGCTGCTGGTCCGTCTGAGTTCAAACTACCGTCAATACCTTCCAATATTATCCGTGATACGACGTCACTCGCCTGCTCGGCCGCTACAATACTAAACTATTTCAGAGGGGGAGGCTTTTTACCTAACAGATATTATAATTTATTAGAAATAGAGCACATTTTTTAGATACTAAAAATGGGTTGGGATTATGGTCAGTGTTTGGGAAGAATGGGACAAATGCTCAATTGCCTAGTCAAATGTGTTTTATCGGGTTTAAAGTTTTTAAACTCATGCGTTACGTGTAGTAGGGCGATCATAGTGAAGATCTGGAAGTTGCCTGTTAATAATAATAATAATAAATGCCAGTTTACAGGCATTGTCAGGGAAGCGTTAAACACCAATCCGGCCAGCAGTGAAAAAAACTAATGTCAAAAAGAAATAAAAATAAAGTTGATGATGGTTTTTATAGCTCGGATATTACCAGTCGTCCGTTCTTTTCATGAAGTTTAGGCTTGTCCAAACAAAGCACCGAAGAACAGCTGTCGCTGTTAGCTAGAGAAACTGCCCCTGGTGAGACCGGCCATATGGATCATAGACCACGGACGCCATCACTTCGGTATATTCGGTCGGTGGATTCAGCATCCAAATTTTGTGGGAGTATTTCTGAATGCAAGTTGACAGATTGTGACATCGTGCTAAAGTGCCCAGGCAACTACCTACAGACGTCCCTCCATTGTCGACGTTCCCGGTGTCTTCCACACGACCGTAGTTGTCGGCGAAGAACACTTGACGTTGATGGCCATGACACAAGTGAACTAGGAGTGGTTAAGAATCTGGGTATATCCTACGCCAAGAATCTCACACATTCGGAACATTACGCCCTGGTTTTCCCATATGATCAACTTAAATAAACAGCCAAAGCTGTGAGGCCCACTAACATGCCAGCCTGTAGCATGAAAGTATACAATGTTGCTGATAATTTTTGCAATCCAACTGCTGGTTTGACACCCCAAATAATAATTCCTTCTCATAATGTAAACTGTTTCTGAAAACCACCTAGTCCATTATCTAACATAAATTAACCACCATAATACGCTCAACATAATCAAAATCCTAGTTTTATGCCTCCTATTTTTCCAACCCAACAAAATATCATTCCTGCTCATAAGTGTAGACCAACTGTGTTTCTATAAAATGCTGCAATTCTAGTTAGTGGTAATTACCCTTACAAATTTTAGGCCACAGCAATTTGGTCCTCCGCCAACTGCTTCGTCACAACAGCTTAATATTCCACCACCAGCTCTCCCTTTTTTATAATTAGCAATGAGTGGAACCGACATTTTAGGAATACGCTCAGTATTGTCTCTCTCAACGCAAGATCAGTCCTGCTAAAGATGTCACAACTAAGAAGTGTGGCTGTTAAGTTTGACCCAGATGTATTGTGTATTACTGAATCCTGGGCTCACTCTCTAATTTCAGACTCGGCACTCAATATAGATAGCCGTAGTTTATACCGCCAGGATCGTGCGAACTACGCGGCGGTAGTTGCTTTCTTTAATAAGAGCCTCATTTGCACAGTCGCCGTATGACCTGAACATTTCCTCCTCTAATGGAAATTTATGTTTCGCTTCGGTAATCCTTCCGCAAAATAGGAAAGCCTTAGTCGGATGTGTATATCATCCTCCTTGTTACTCCGGAAATGAAAGCCAACTCTGTGAACTCTTTGAAAAAATTACAGAGACTTCTTTCGATGTCAAGATCATCGTAGGCGACTTTAATTTGCCAGACATTGACTGGCACACACATACTTCTTCTCCTAAATTCCAGAAGCTGCTTGACGCAATTTGATTTTCAAACTTATCTCAATTAGTCCACTCTTCGACCAGAAACGATAGTGTTTTAGACTTAATTTTTACTAATGGAACCTTCCCTCTATCTATGGATTTCTATCATGACCTTTTTGCAAGTGATCATGCATTAATCCATTGTCGCCTTCCAGTTGACATTTCCGCAAAGCCAACAGCACAACGAAGTATTTTTGACTTTGTTAATATTAACAAGGAATTAGTAAATAACTTTACAAGCACTCTTGATTGGCACAATATTTTTCCAAATAATAACCTAAATTTTTTCAACAATTTATTACAATGCGTAACAGAAGGTCTTCTTGAACTTATTCCTTGGAAGATGTTCAAATCAAGTGCTAATTCCACCGCTGTCCCACACTTTATTAAAAACAGACTTGAAAAGCTACGGAAGCAGCTTTAAAATCCCTCCGTAAACTCAGTATCGGTTCACTTAAGAATCGCTGAAATATTGTAATTAGCTTCGAAAATGAGGCTCGCACGAGATAGGCGTAGAGAGTCACTAGCTATTAGTGGCGCGAATGCTTCTAAATCAGTTGCCCAGGTCTTCCGTCAAAGATCATCTACTAAATCCCACCAAGTCATTCCGCCTTTGCTTAGTACCAACGATGCCTTCATTACAGAGGAGTCAGGCAAAGCAGAAATGTTAAATTCGTTCTTTGCCAAACATTCCACCATGGAAACTGACTCAATCCCTTTAATTCCTCCGTTGTCTGATGCATCTCTCAGCATCATTCATTTTGCTCCTGAAGCTGTTTAAAAACTGAAAAATCATCTTCCTAACTCTCACTCAGTAGGCACGGATAATATCCCAAACTCTCTTATAGAATAGCGTAACGTCCCCTGATCTGACCAGAGTTGTTTGAATGCCGTGACACTTTTTTGACTCGCGGACCTAGGATGGAATTGGCGTAGCCGCGTGTTGGTGAAGATGGCCGGTGTCCCTTCCTCTCTCTTCCGCCGATCCCTTCTCTTGTTCCGTACCGTGACGTAACGCTCGTATCATTCCTCTCGCTACATCGACAACCCCCTCGGCCCCTTCCTGCAGTTGCCCCCAGCGCTGCGTTCACCGCCGGTCTTCCAGCTGACATGTCGGTCTCTCCTCTCCACCCAGACAGGTCACTCGACTGTTGTAACTCGTTCCGTTTGTACTTTTAACTGTCATTATACACCTTTTCAATTCCCTTTTCTGTTCATTATATCTTTTCGTCCACTGATCGTTTCCTCTTCATTTATGTATAGATGAGTATCGTGAACTGCTAACAATCGTATTCAGATCAACACAAACCACGATCTCTTCCTTGGTATTCTGTTACGTGGCTGTGTGCTACCCGTGACGTCCTCGGTCGCTACAACAGCTAAGAGATTTTCCTCCAGTGTTCAGCAAACTCTTCTCAGTCTTTCTCGAAAATGTTTCCTTTTCTGGCTATTGGAAAACTTTTATTATTATTACAGCATTTAAATCTGGCTGTCGTTCTGATGTCTATGGGACTTCGCAGTCCCCTTATAGACTTTATCAAGTCGTACATATCTAATCGCAAAGCAAAGGTTTTAGTGGGATCTTCATTTTCCAATGAGAGCCCTATTGTAAGTGGTGTCCTACAAGGGACGGTCTAGGTCCTCTTTTGCCCCTGCTTTACATAAATGATATCTCGTCGGCGGTTCAGCATTCTCAGTCATTTATTTGTTCTGATGAGCTGAAGTGTGTATATTCTTTCAGTAAGTCTACGACCCTTCATTGACTGGAGAAAGTTCATGCTGACTTGCTTGCTCTTTCAGCTTGGAGCTCAAAATGGCTAGTGGAATTCTCTCCATATAAATGTCGCTTTATGTGTTTTGGACCTAGTAGGCCACCCCAAACAGTGGTCTTTCAAGACACACCTATGACTGAATGTACCACCATCAAGTATTTAGGTTTAAACTACAAAATAATCTTCATCTCTCACCACACGCTGACAGAATTACAGTCAAAGCTGCCCTGATTTACGGTTTTATTGCCCATAATTTCCATATCCCTGAAATTAAATTAAGACTCTATCGAATGTTTCTACTCCCCATTCTCGAGTATCGTTGCCCATTCTTTGATTTGATGAACAAGGGTAGTCATTCTAAAATTGAAAATGTTCAAAGACACTTTACCAGAAGACCCTTAGGTAAGGAACATCCAAATATCTCCTACTTAGATAAATTTCTGATAGCAAACCTAAAATTTTTATGGGTTTGAATACTAGAAGCAGGCTTCTGTCTCCCCTTTCGCATTAATAATAGTTCAAACCTTCCTCGAGTTCAGCCCTTATCCCTAGTAGTCGTCAATACCATCTTCACAATTCTTCCTTGATTATACCTCCTCCCGCTTCCTCCACCTCTTAGCGTTCTCTTTTTTCGCTTCTAGATATACTTTCCTCTGGAATGACCTTTCAAAAAATATAAGATTTCAGATTATCTACACACTTCTACGAGAAGGCTGCGCCGTTATCTGAATGCTGACTCGATTAAAATTTTATTTTCCTCGCCCTTCCGGGGAAACGTTCTCTGTGACACTGAGAAAGAGCCACCGTGAATTGTGGACGCTGCCATTAAATTACCGCATCCATTCACATTTCCCTGTCTTGTGTGTAGCATCGCTTCCTGGGATCCCTCATCGGAAATGTTAATTTTTTCGTTTTTTTCTGTTCATGCATCGCTCCCCCACAGAATGCGATACACTTCCTGACAAATCCCCCCAAAGAAATAGTTTGATTAGTTTGACGTGCATGCTCTTAGCCGCCTTGTAGGACACAACTTACAAAAGGGTTTTCACTGGAAGGTGAACATCCCACGAAAACCTTTTGTTTACGATTAGACAGGTATGACTTGATAAAGTCTATTAGGGGAATGCGAATTCCCAGAGCTTCTAATTTAACGAAGAGTCTTTTATGTGGCACTTTATCAAAGGCTTTACTAAGATCAAAATAAAGAACGACAACAGATAGATGGTCATTACGAAGAGAGGTAAGTAGATTGTGAAACGACAAATGACATGTTTCACAAGAGCGATCTGGTAAAAAAAACCATGCTGGGAAGGGTTAATAACTTGATTGGCTATGCAAAAGTCGGTAATTTTTAAGGCGATAATTTTTTCAAAGGTTTTAGCGAGAGAAGGCGTTTTATGCACACCTCGATAGTTCTGAACGTCAGAACGACAGCCAGACTTAAATACAGGAATAATAATAGAAGTTTTCCAATAGTCAGGAAAGAAGCCATTTAGTCAGTCAGTGTATTTGAGGGGAATAGGCTTACACCTTTGAACTCCTTATTTGTAAATAAAAATCCATAAATTAACAGAATGTGAAGAAATCACAGCAGTAAGTGTATGCAGGCATTGATTCGCATATGTCACTGGTCTCATGGATAAAAAGTCACATAGTTCGCTTGTTGCTGTAGCATATGTCTGTCAAGCCTACATTTAAATGTCGCCACAGATTGAGACATGACAACCGTCTCGGGCAGATTATTCCACGGTTCCACGACACGGTTGGAGAAGTAATATTTTCTCACATTCAATCTACCCTGGGGCCAACGTAGCTTGAAGGGATGTCCCCGGAGGTTAGTTGTTGTGGCGAGTTGGAGAAATTCATCGCACCGAAGGGCGCAGTCCAAGCCACGCACGATACGGAAAGTTTGTATCAAGTCTCCGCGCAATTGCCTATAACTCAGAGGATAGAGATTAAGGTTAGTTAAGCGGATGTCGTATGGCAGTGCACTTTGACCTCTTACTAATTTTGTGGCTCGCCTCTGTACCCTTTCGAGCAGATTGTAATCCTGATGTGCCCATGGTCTCCAGGCCTGAATCGCATATTCGAGTTGCGGCCTTACAAACGTGCCGAAGACTTTGGAGAAGCAGTCTTCATCGAAAACTGCGAATGCCCGCTTGATGGCATATAGCATTGAAGTTGCGGCCTTGGCCGCCTTACAACATTGCGTAGAAGGCTTAAGGCTGTCTGCAACCCAGACACCGAGATCTTTCTGCGTTTCTGCTTCTCAAAGTGGTATTCCCTTCAGATGGTATTGCCGCGTATAAGGGGTCTGATTTCCGAGGCGCAGTATGGTACATTTGGTCAAATTGAAGGACAAGAGCCACTCGTCCAATCGACAAAGATTTTCTTGGAAGTTGGTCTCATCGGCAGCATTCTGGATGACTTTCCAGATTTGTATGCCATCCGCAAACATGGCACTATCACAGTCCAACCCATCTACACAATCATTGATGAACAAGAGAAAGAGGGTTGGTCCAAGCACCGAGTCTTGTGGGACTCCACTCCCTATGAATGTCCGCCTTGATTGCTGTCTTTCTATGCTGACAATTTGGGAACGTCCGACGAGGAAATTCTCGATCCATTTGAGAAGTTTGCCGCCGATGCCCATTATTCTCAACTTATGCAGGAGACGCTGGTGCGGAACACTGTCGAACGCCTTCCGGAAATCAATATAGGCCACATGCACAGTGTGTTTTGCGTCCAGTGCTCTTGTCCAACTTTGCATTGCACATAGCATGTTCGTTACAAATGATCTTCCCCTACGTAAACCATATTGTGCATTGGACAAGAGATTGTGACTTTCCAGATAAGTCAGCAACTCCTTTTTGATGATTTTCTCCATCACTTTGCAGCAGATTGATGTTAGACTGACGGGTCAGTAGTTCGTTGCTAGAGCACGACTACGGCTTTTGTAAAGGAGTGTAATGTGGGCCGTCTTCCAGTCTGTGAGAAGGATTCCAGCATCGAACGATTCCTGGCACAGAAAGGATAGTGGTTTGGCCAGCTCTCGGGCAAGCTCGAAAAGCAGCTTTGTTGGGATGTCGTCCGGACCGGGAGATTTACATTCCCTCAAGCTTTTTAGTTCTTCCAAAAACGTTGATTCTCGAAACACGATATCTTCTATAGTGGGATCTCCCATGTTCTCGGAACTAGTGGGAATAAAGTCTCCTTCTCTTGTGAAAACGGATAGGGAAAATGGAGAAAAATGCTCAGCTTTATTTGTACCGTCCGATATCTCCAAACCGTCATCATTCCTCATGACAGGAATGGGATTCCTGTTACGTGTGCTCTTCCGCAAATAGCTGTACAGCAATTTGGGATTTTTAACGGCTCGGCGAAGCAAATTACTCTCAAAATTCCGTCGCCTCTTGAAAATCAGACTTTTCACCTTATTTCATTGGACATTATATTCTGTAAACGCTGCAATGTTGTTGTTTTCCCGAAATTTCTTCCACAATCTTCCTTTCTTATTGATCTCCTTTTTAGTTCTCGTGTTAGCCACTGAGGGCGGTTGGATGTCCTAGGCTTTGATACGGGACAGTGGTTCTTCATTAGATGCAATAACCAACACTTAAATAAATTCCAGTCCTCGTTAACGTTTCCGGAGAAGAGAACCTCCCAGTCTATTTGTAATGCCCCAGCAAAGCATTTGAAGAGAGGAGGAAAATCTCGTGGCTGTTTTATAAGACAGTTTGGGATATTGTCCGTGCCTACTGAGTGAGAGTTAGGAAGATGATTTTTCAGTTTTTAAACAGCTTCAGGAGCAAAATGAATGATGCTGAGAGATGCATCAGACAACGGAGGAATTAAAGGGATTGAGTCAGTTTCCATGGTGGAATGTTTGGCAAAGAACGAATTTAACATTTCTGCTTTGCCTGACTCCTCTGTAATGAAGGCATCGTTGGTACTAAGCAAAGGCGGAATGACTTGGTGGGATTTAGTAGATGATCTTTGACGGAAGACCTGGGCAACTGATTTAGAAGCATTCGCGCCACTAATAGCTAGTGACTCTCTACGCCTATCTCGTGCGAGCCTCATTTTCGAAGCTAATTACAATATTTCAGCGATTCTTAAGTGAACCGATACTGAGTTTACGGAGGGATTTTAAAGCTGCTTCCGTAGCTTTTCAAGTCTGTTTTTAATAAAGTGTGGGACAGCGGTGGAATTAGCACTTGATTTGAACATCTTCCAAGGAATAAGTTCAAGAAGACCTTCTGTTACGCATTGTAATAAATTGTTGAAAAAATTTAGGTTATTATTTGGAAAAATATTGTGCCAATCAAGAGTGCTTGTAAAGTTATTTACTAATTCCTTGTTAATATTAACAAAGTCAAAAATACTTCGTTGTGCTGTTGGCTTTGCGGAAATGTCAACTGGAAGGCGACAATGGATTAATGCATGATCACTTGCAAAAAGGTCATGATAGAAATCCATAGATAGAGGGAAGGTTCCATTAGTAAAAATTAAGTCTAAAACACTATCGTTTCTGGTCGAAGAGTGGACTAATTGAGATAAGTTTGAAAATCAAATTGCGTCAAGCAGCTTCTGGAATTTAGGAGAAGAAGTATGTGTGTGCCAGTCAATGTCTGGCAAATTAAAGTCGCCTACGATGATCTTGACATCGAAAGAAGTCTCTGTAATTTTTTCAAAGAGTTCACAGAGTTGGCTTTCATTTCCGGAGTAACAAGGAGGATGATATACACATGCGACTAAGGCTTTCCTATTTTGCGGAAAGAAGGTCAAGGTCATGGCGCGCAGCTCAATTTCAAAGATAAGTGAAGCTTTGCATTTACTAGGATATTCTTAAGCCATTTATGCATGTTTTTTTTACTTGAGTCCCTTTTAAAAGTCGCCTTTCAATATAAGGATCAAGGCCCGTAAGCCGGCAACGTTTTTGGTAAGACAAATGTTGGTGTTCCGCGGTTAAAACTCTTTTGGTTAAAAAATTGTTGAACGGATTCTGTTTTCTTCCGCTCAACAGCACGCATGAGGCTAAATATAAACGAACAGTATTACAGGCCAGGTCCAACGTACATTTTATAAAGGCGCATTCTAATGTCACTAGTTTTAAAGTTTCGGTGGATAAAGCCGGTCGTTCTACGTGCTTTGGAGACTATCAGGGCAGAGTGCTCCGAGAGATTGAGACTCTTGGAGCATGATACACCCAGACCCTTAACAACCCCAGGCACTTAGTTGAGGTTGACGGTCGTCGCCAACCACCCTGACTGAGCACTTATGCCAAGAAAGAGAAAGGTGCCATGTGCGGCACCACTGGGCGAAAGCCTGTAGATCGCTCTTTAGGAGCTCAAGCACGATGTCATGATCTGCCGGCTTATAAAGATATGCAACTTTAAGATCATCGGCATACATGAAGGGCTTACTATTCTGAAATAAATCGGGTCATCATTAACGAAAAGGCAAAATAAAAGCGGGCCGAATACACTACCCTGAATGACTCCACTCCTCACACGTGTGGGGTTGGAGATAGTATTGGAAATCTTAACTCGTTGTGTACGAGTGCCCAGGTAAGAGGATATAAAATTCAAAAGTTTGCCCCCTATTCCGAAAGAGAACAGCTTCAAGAGAAGAAGAGCATGGTCAACACGGTCAAAAGCCTTAGTGAAATCGAAATATACTGTGTAAAGTGCAAAACCATTGTCCCTAGATTGGAGAACATAGTGAAAGAAGGAGAGTTGACAGGTGTCACAAGATCGAGCTTTGTGGAATCCATGCTGAGCAGCACTCAGTATGTTATTCGCTGTTAAGTGACACATCATCTTATCTTTGATCAATGTTTCTAAGATCTTCGAAACTGCGGGGAGGGTGTTTATTGGCCGAAAGTCATCAAATGACGTGGATTTGCCGTGCTTAGGAATGGGTAAAACGTGTGATTCCTTCCACAAGGTAGGATAAGTTTCACTTTCAAGAGCGAGATTAAATATCTTGCATAGGAAAGATGGTAAAATCGTATTTGCATCGGCTTTTAAAATGCTTAATGGGACACCATCAGGTCCTGGACTAAAATATTAGCGAACACGCCGGATCGCAACAGTCACATCCCACAGAGTGAAAGTTATAGTTTCTAGAACTGCCCCGGTCAATGGCTGGATGGTCGGAAGCGGAGTGGTCGAGTCTTCAATAAACGTTTTGGACAGGAAATCATTGAAGCTATCCGCGGTTAACTGGGCATCAACTATGGGATTTCCGAGAGCGTCTCGGAGGGTGGGATGCTGCGTCTTTCGGTGAGTTCGTATTTTTCTAGAGAAAAGTTTCGAGACACTTAACGAATGGTTTTCGGTAAACTGGATCTCCTCGGCTAGCTGTTTTTCTTCAGACAATCTCTTAGTTGGCTCAAAAATATCCCAGATGGGGGGCAGAACGGAGACGTCGTTCTGAAGATGGAATCGACGATAAAGTCTGCGCAATCTGCGACGAAAGGGCAAGATTAATAATTTTCTTACGGGGACACAACGAGAAATAAGCAGATCCAAGATTTCGTACAGTTTTGTAGCGCAAACATTTACATCCGAACTAAGGAAGAAATCAGTCCAGTCGTAGGAATTTAGGTGCATTAATAATTCGTTTGAGCGTGTTGATCGGAAATCGCGGAAAAATCTGTACATTGGCTATACTCGGAGCATGTTCTGTTTGGTTTGGGTCATATTTAGGTTGCTTATAAAACTCAGAAGCCATTTTGCCGCGTAGTCGACTAGTTGCACGCCCGTGATATGTCATATGGTTAAACTACAGGGAAACCAACTACGGTTAGTCAATGCTACAAGGTTCGCCATTTTCTCCATCTTCTTAAATATTTTTCAAGCTGTTTGCTCGCTTTTTAATATATTGACTCAGGTTCTTAAGGATAAGTAAGTATATATCCAAGTTTTTCGCAGGTTTTCCCACTTTTTGGGGTAATCCCTCTTCTTTCGTTTAATTCCACACTTATCGTGCGCTGACATCGCACTACCTTTATCAGATCCTTTTTTTCCACTGGCTAGTTGAGTTGACCTTAAATACAAGACTACAGTTAAATCCTAGTTCTCTTTGTCCGGCCGAATGTCGAGGCGTATCTTGCTAGAAGCGCAACAGAACATTTGAGCATATACGTTTAGAGGTAAATCTCGAGTTCTTCCTTGTGAATTAACTAACCTGGTTTCAATGGATTTTTGCTACACATGTCGTTTCCATCTTACTTGTAATGCTATTCTGGTCGTTGCACAGTTTGCTTTTATTGTTAACGGAGTTATCGGCTAGAAGCAGAGCTCAGTGAGGAAAACAATCTACTTTCACACTTGCCAGCAGCACGAAAGTTTGAACGAACACTCTATGACCGCGCCTGTTTGAAACAGGGATCCTTGATACCCTAAAAGATATACGAGGGAATGGACTCCAAGATTTCAACAGGTGATAAGAACCCATTCGCTAGTAAAGTTTACAATATCATCAATCGCGATTATCAGAAAGATGAGGTATTTAATGGTGTAAGCTTTTACCGTAGAACTTCATGGAAAGTTTGAAAGTCATATCGGAAATATACCATAACAACTCTGTGCGTGACCGGCGAAACCTTAGGTCCTCTATCGAAGAACGGCGCCTTCAGCTGGCCGACAGTGTCCTGAACGACATAAATAATTTTAAACACGTAAAGTCTTTGGTTCTTTTATCATTTGTCTCAGAACTTGGACGATCTCTCGTCGGAGTTGGAAGCGATGCTGACAAGTTGTAAGACCATCAATTCTAAGCTTCAGGTAAGCGTTAAATACTTTTTATATTTCTAGGCCTCTAAATCACGCATGGAGGAATTAGTCATGGAGACAAACCTAAATCACAGCAGAAGGTAGCTGTTAACTCTTCCTATTTGTTAGGCTGTCAATTAACCTTGCGCAGATGGCGGCGTCAGCATTTATCAAATCTTTCTACATAAGTCCCGAAGACTGGAGTCTGTTAAATGAGCCTCCTAGTCAGGCTGTGTCTGAACACGTACTGCAGTTATTACAACGTGCGAGAACAACACAGCGGCTGTTTGAAACCTCCATTCGATACCCCACAACAGTATTAGCGTGAGTATTGCTGAGCTTGCTTACCCAATTCCAGAAAGGACATAATGGAGGTGACCGCATGCTTCGTTGACAAAGCCTTTGAGCAAATCTACAACTGGGTCAAAAGTACTTTTTGAGAGTATTTTAACAAACATTTAGGGGAGGTCAGCGCCCAGTGTTTTGAAGCGATCGAAATTTCTGTTGCACTGCGGAAGTGCCTCGAAGTACTTCAGGA
>CACRXP010000825.1:213962-249040 GCA_902702965.1 Spirometra erinaceieuropaei
GTTAGATTGTAAGCGCTGTGAGTGCGTGCGACTGCTCCCAGGGCGTCGGGACGGCATGCGATCACCGTCTGGAGTCGGCCAGGGCAGACAGACTGCTTGTCTCAGCGCCTTCTGACAACAGAGTGCTGGGTTCGTCAGTCGAATGGCCACTGCTTCGGCTGTGGCTAGCACCCGTTTGCGCAGACCTTTAGAGTAGTGTGCCGGTGCCCGGCAGATAACTTTAAAGGCTTCTTTAGCGTCGGCTTGGTGGTCCGTATCGATTATACGGGCGAGAATTGAACTCGAAATCGATCCATTTTCCCCTCTACCTAGCCAGGCAGGCATGTGTTCGCGTATTCTCTTTCCCAGATGCCTCATTGTACGGCCGATATATCCCGCTCTAAAGGAGCAGGTGAATGAATAAATACACATAGATGTGGCCTGTAACGGCAGCTGGTCTTTGCCCCCCAACTGCAGTAGGGGGGAGTTTACGAAGAATACGCGCAAGTTCGCCGCGGGGAAGGCACTCGCGAGAGCTGTCCTCAGACGTCGTCTCACTAATTCGCTTGCTGCGTCTCCTGTAAAAGGCAGTCTTAGAAATAAGTCCTCTCTGCAATTGCAACGGCAGGTTTTGTGGCACGCTCTCTAATATTCCGGAGGATGAATCGCTCTGGATAGCCGGACGGGACAATACATTAATTTTCGAGTTTTTTCCCCTTAAATCTAGATCTAATCTAAATAACTCTCCGCAAGTACTCTCGTATTTTCTAGTCATTTTTGCGTCAACCAGCCACATCTCTCCGGTACTTTACTTCGCCGGTCGTCGAATGTGATTCTGGGTAAATACCCGGTGCGGTGGAGAGGACAGAGGGCAGGAGCTGTAGGGGGCTGTTTGCTCTGTGTAGTCTCAACTCAGTAGAGTGATGTGAGAACAGTGAGTTTGTGAGTGCCTGTGCGTAAATCGGTGTGGCGACATATCTTATTAATCATGTGTGTTCGTGCGTGCGTGGGGGACTAACACGCACCCGCACAGGATGTCGATGAGGGGGGGGGGGGTGGGGGACCTAGGCCTTGAGCGGCCTGTGGTATACATCTTGAACACATTTCAGACCAGTATCCTACGCTCCATCCTCCCTCTCTTTTCGCTGCTGAGCAGGTCCTGTGTGACTTACAGTAGGTGGGCTAATTCATGAAATGTCAACCGAAATTACGAATTGCGTTTTCGTGTCAAAAAGATTAATTAAGTAGGGTTATCAAACTAATCAGTCTGCAGTAAAATTCTATAATCATTCGGTTACTTCAGGATGCCGGCTTTCGAACAACCTTCCGGCTGCATGCAAAAACTACACACTCTAATAAATTACTACTTAAGTAGCATGTATCTTTCTAATTGATGTTCGATGCCCCTGAAGGTCCAATTATATTTCATTAAAAAACATGCATACAAATATTCATTCTCTTGCTCATTCGGCAGAAACTTGCGTCTTCCTCTAGCTTTATTCTCGAAGGAGGGAGATAATTCGGTTTTAATAAAGTTTAATTGCGGGACTTTTTAATACCGTGAAGTGGCCGTTCATAAAACCTCATGTCTCTGCATTTACCAATGTGGCTTGTAAAGTTAACAATATGGATCAAACGTAGTAGTAGCAGCAGTTGCAGTAGTAGTAGTAGTAGTAGTAGTAGTAGTAGTAGTAGTAGTAGTAGTAGTAGTAGTAGTAGTAGTAGTAGTAGTAGCAGCAGCAGCAGTGATAGTGGTAGTAGTTGTGGTGGTGGTGGTGGTGGTGGTGGTGGTGGTGGTGGTGGTGGTGGTGGTGGTGGTGGTGGTGGTGGTGGTGGTGGTAGTAGTAGCAGTAGGTCTTCAGCGTCCTGTGGTATACATCTTAAACGCTCCATCCTCCCTGTCTTTTCGCTGCTGAGCAGGTCCTGTGTGACTCATTTCATACACCCTATGTTATCATTAATCCCTGTGGTTTTCGCGCCAGTTGTTCTACAGGCCACAGAGGGGATAACTATTGTTATTTGGCCTCCCATACGACGTGGCGAGCCCCTCGAGGTCAACAACACGAATATTCCCAAATCACACGCCAGGAAGGACAGATTAGGTTGACCAAGCCTTACTGTGTCTAGAGAGCGTACAAGAAGCTCTGCAAGCAGGTGCACCTAGCCGTATCTTCAGGCGTGTGTGTCGTCGGGCTCGTTAGGCCCCAAGCGCGTGCGCCTGAATTCGTCCGCGAACAGCCAATCTTCAGTGGACGCAGCGTTAGTTGGCTTCGAGCTTCCACCACGCAAGTCATGCGAGGCGACAGCAGCGATTTGACAAAAATCGTGGGGCGGACAGAAATGCAGCGTGAGTAAGCGACCGCGCGGGTAGTCGCCGGATCAGCCTTCCATGAGCCCTCGGGGTGATCAAATCTGCTTTTTCGTCTCCTGCGGAATTAATGACAACTCGAGACAGCCGCACCTCGGGGCCATGCGGTTCGGAGCTTCGAGATGTACACTCTGCAGGTCGGCATCAACCCATAGGGAGAGGGCCCAACGACAGGACGCCCGTAACACGCCAGCAAAGTTTGTCTGCCAGCGTTTAGGTCCGATACGCTCAGGTTTGTCGTACTTGGCTCTTCACTCGTGGGCAAGCCATCGCTGAGGAAGACTATAATCGAGCCAAGATCTGTCTCGTTGAGTTTCAGGTCGCGCTTGCTTGGACAGATGCACTCATCACTGGCGTTGTTTTCGCCGTCAGTTTCTGCCACGCTGATTTTATTTACACAAGTGGAGAGACTTTCCGCGGCTGCTTATGTCTAGAGAAGGCCCTAGCCGCCACGACTCCCAGGTCACGTCTCCAGTAGGAGGAGAAAATTGGTACCAGCAGAGGGAGAATTGTATTCTGTACGGAGAGGGGGAAGAATATTCCGGAGCAAGCTGGCGACTGGCAAGTGGCACTTTGGTTGATATTTGGTGAACACCAAGTGTTCTACCCGTTGAAGTACTACTTCAGCAATTAGTCCTGATATAGGGGGGCCCTTAATTTGTTCGTACATTTGTGAACACTTGGTGTTCACCAAATATCAACCAAAGTTCTGGGCCCGCTATGTCGATGACACCTTTGTCGTTGTCAAAACAACTGACATTGAACACCTAAAGGGACTACTGAACTCGGTTGACCCTGATATACAATTTACGATGGAAGCGGAAACAAACAACCAACTGCCCTTCCATGACGTACTTGTGCGCCGGTGTACCACTGGACAGCTGCAAACTACAGTATTCCGGAAATCCACTGACACGAGGGAGATCCTACACTTCAACAGTAACCATCCACTGTCTCACAAACGTAGTTGTGTCCGCACTCTATTCCAAAGAGTCGAAACACACTGCAGCACACCAGAAGATAAAAGGGCCGAACGATTGTACCTTGTGGACCTATTTGCAGCCAATGGTTATCCCAGGCATTTCATTGAGAGAATCAGACGTTGGGCGCCCAGACAACGGCCAAATGAGCAGCAACCCGAAGTCTGGAGGGCCAGTCCTTACGTTAAAGGGGTCTCTGAAGCGGTCTCGCGACTGTTACAACCCACCAGAGTAGGCGTAGCCCATCGACCACAAGCAACAATTCGACGTCGCCTGATGCAACCTAAAGACCTATTGCCACCCGCTGAAACCTCAGCAGTCATCTACAAAATAAATTGCAATGAGGGCGACTGCAACTATGTGGGCGAAACTGGGCGGAAATTTCAAACTCGCCTACAAGAACATAAATCGGCCACTCGAAGGTTAGACCCTAACTCTCAACTAGCAACACACGTTGGAGAAACAGGGCATACTTTTGACCTCCAGAGGGCTACCATCTTAGGCCGAGGCAACACAAAAACAGAACGGCTAACTCTCGAAGCGTGGTTCTCCGATGCCCACTCTATCAACAGGCATCTGGACCTTCCTGCAGCTTACAAAGTCTTACGTCATCACAATCGTAGAGCTCAGGACCAAACAACCACACCTGACTTAAGAAGGCAGCACGGAGATAGCCCGACGCTGAGCTTACTCGGTGAGGAAGAACAAGAACCGCCAGACCGACCGCCCGACTAAAGTCCAATCAGCTCCCCTCGACGGAGTGGTGACTCATAAAGCGCACAGGCAAAAACGCCCGTCAACCATCTCCTGAGAGGCCGACGCAGCGAGAGGAGAGGAAAAAAATCGATCAGCATGAGGCCGGCCAACACAACTTGCCACTTTAAACTAAATTTCTGATCGATTATGTGCAGTTTACGCTTTGACAATGAAGAGCCGACCCAGCTCTTTGAAACGTCAGCAGTTAAATAAACCTGTTCCGGAGAGCCAATTTTCTTCTTCTAATAATCTTCCCGGATCTCTAAACTTTTCCAATCTGAAGGTGAAATTTCGAGTTCCAGTTGTATGCATGAGTGAAGAAGAAGAGTCGAGCACAGAAACACTCTGTTTATTGTCCTGAGCTTTCAGACTCTTGCAAGAGTCCATCGTCAGAGGTAGTGGCAGCAAAAGAACAGGCGACAGTTATAAGGCATGCAGGCCAATCATCGACCGACGGCGCAAGACTGGAGATGACTACGCCGGCGCCAGATCAATTAATCGATTGGCCGAGTTCTCATTCGAGGCCCAGGCTTCAATCAATTCTCGGCCTGTTTTGTTTCCGGCGCGGGCGACTATTTTGGTGGCTGCGAAGTTAAACTCGTGACCCATTTCGTAGGTGTGGGCGGCCACTTGCGATAATGCGTCGCCTTGTCGCACAGCCAGCTTATGTTCGTGTATGCGCGATCCGAGCATGCGTCCAGTCTGTCCTGTGTAGTTACAAAGACAATTTTGACACGGAATGCGATACACTACTCCAGATTTCTATTCAGGCTTGTGACGGTCGAACTGTCAGGCACCAATCAGCGATCGCCTGGCATGAGCTTCTTCGTACGGCCAAATGCTCAAACATCAGTGTAAGCAAATTCTATTTTTAAGAGATGTCTGGACACTCGTATTGGGGTTGGTCCTGCTAAGTCTGCAGGGAAGAGATATTGTGCGGGCTTGAGGCCAAGAAAACAGGTCAGTGTAATTGCTGACTGTAACACATATAAAACTGTTAACATCCTCAGTTAAGCAGTCGTTTGCCAGTTAACTGAGCTTAAATTAATGAGGCGAACGGTTGATCAAGTCCAAGAGACCGTTCTCAGCCAGAAAGAAACTTAAATGGGTGACAGTCCAGGCGAGGAAATTCATCTGACTTTATTTTCGAGTTGAGATAGGAAAATGAATGGGCATGGTGAGGCCGTAAAGTCGCAAAGTTGCGCGCTATCAACGGTCGCGGAGAGTTACAGAAAGCATGCTAAAAACCAAATCGGAATGGTGCAATGCTCACGATGCAGCTATCGTACATCTAACAGAACCACATGTTGGCAAGGCAATGGACACAAAGGACCAGACAAAGTAACTGTGAAGACATTCACAGTACCAACCTATTAACCACTGAATTCTGTTCATATGATTGGTAAAGTAAGCTCTGACGGTCGACAACAGCCTCGGAATTGCTTCGTGAGCGTTTTACTCAAAAGAATGTTGAGCAAATCCGGACCTCGAAAAAGCAGCCGAGTGAAATGAGGCCACCAGTTTTTCTAGCCACTCACACGGCACCTCTAGGCGCGTTACGCAAGAACGACAAAGAACGGCAATTGTCGGCCGGCCGAGTGCTATGCTAATGACACACATGCCGTTGGGAGTGATCGGAAATTAGCATCTGTCCACTACCGGGTGGAATCCTGCCAAAGGTCATCTCGGCCGAAATCGATCCTTACGGGCGACGCATCCGAGGTGGATATCTGAAGATGTGACAAAAGTTGACCTTGATCGTGTCCTTGATCCCGCAGGGCTAGAGTGCCAACTGACTCAAACTTCGATCGCTTGCAGCGAAGGGTGATCACGCACGATGCTGTGAAAATGTTACCTAATATTAGCTAGGCAATGTTAGAATGGAGGACCTCAATTAGATATCGGTGAACTGTGGGTCGTGCGCTGATGTATGTACCTGCAAAATCTAATTAAGTACTGATGATTGGCAGTTGTACCCAAGAGCGGGAAAAACAGAGAACGGGAATCAACTAGCATGAAATGGGGGATAACAGAAACATCTGCCAGGGGATGGGCTCCGTTTTTCGATGGTAAGACACTCTTTCGAGATGAAACGCCATGGCATATCCGCATACATCCATCAGATTACTCGGAAGTATCGTGTTTGCCACCGACCCTCGTCTGTGTTTTTCTGCATTCCGTCAGTTTTCTGTCCGGCGTGCTATCCCACTCGCAAACGCCCCACCCCCTTTAACACTATTCCCCCATGACACTGTCCACAGTATACCGACGACTAACTGAGGTGCTTCACCCTACCGTTGCCATTGGTTGAATTGATCCAAACGAAAGTCATCCGTCAAATGGAGTTTCCGCATAGTTAGTTGTTAGATGTAATGTACAGTAGATGTGCTATCTCATGAAATGCTGACTGAGATTCTGAAATGTGTCTTTGATCAGCAAGGGATGCGTAAGTGGGGTCAGGGTCGTAAGACTAACTATCGGACAGCATGACCATAAGATGCCAACTTTTAAACGAGCTTCTTTTCGGTCGCATCCAAAAGTGACTACTTGTGGTGCGTGGCCGATCTCATGAAATGTTGGCCGAGATTATAACATGCGTTCTCGACTAGGAGAGATTACCTAGGTGGGGTTGTAATATTGATTTTCATGTGACATAATCCTATGGTATTTCGGGCTTGACAGGATGTGGGCTTTTGAATGCACTTCGTTTTGACCTCCTGCAGAAATCACACTCGGCAAAAATTGGCTACTTAAGTAGCGTGCATCTTTCACTTTGATTTCCGATGGTCTTATGAATTCAAATATATTTTATAGAAAACATGTACAAAAATATTTCTCCTTTTACTCGTTTGGTAGAAAATCACATTGTCATCATGTTTTATGCCTAAAGAAAGTGTGTATTTAGGTTTTAAAAAAGTTTGCCAATTCCCGAATAATTTTGAGCTTGATCTGTCGTTGCATTAACGTTTAGCGATTTCAGACTACAACGCGCATGCATTCCGCGCAAGGAAAATCATATATTCCTCTATGACTTTAAGAATATACCCCATAGAGTTCATAAAATTTTGCAGTGGATGCGGTCTATGTTGTATGGTCACGTATGGACATCGCATGGTCTGAAAAATTTCATAATTAAAAACTTTTTAAAACCAAATGATAATCTTCCCAGGGTATAAAATATGAAGGTAATGTGATTTTCTACAAACGAGCAAAAAAACGAATATTTTTGTACATACTGTCTATAAAAGATATTTGAACATGATCGATCACACGCTGTATGAATTGCGAATTTTTCCTATTGACATTCGAAGCCCCTATTTGATAGAAAACATGCTAAAAAAATACTTCTAATGCTTATTTGACAGTAAATCACGTCTCCTTTCAAGTAAATACCTGAAGGACGCGTATTTTCGGTTTAAAAGAACACTCTAAATTCCCGAAGAACTTTAAACCCGGCCTGTTATTACACTTGCGTGCAGGGTTCCCAAACTACAGGCTGTATATATTCCATGTAACAAAAATCCCAAAATTTATTTGCACCATTAAGAAAAGGTTTTATGGGGGATGATAAACTTTCACACTGGATGTATTCCATGCTGTATTACTTTATAAGCGTCATATATAAACGGACGGATACGACGTTTTATGGGTAGACATCTTACAGTCTTGAAAAATTCATATTTAGAAATTTTTAAAGGCTAAAAGTGCTCTTTCCTTAAGCATATAACATTTGAAAAAAAATGTTATTTGCAATCAAATGAGCCTAAGAAGAAATATTTCTGTATGTTTTCTGCAAAATATATCTGAAGCATAAAGACATCGAAAATCGGTGGGAGAAAATGCATGCTACACAAGTAGTAACTTTTTACAGAGGATGGCTTTTGCAGGAGGCCGAAAAGGAGCTCGCTCAAAAGCCAGCATGGTGATGTGACTGAAATATTTTGTGATTGCGCTGCATAATAGTTAGTCTTACCTAATTTGGAGTACAAAATGCATATACACTAAAATTACTGCCCAAATAAAGCACCATAAGCACAACAACCTCTAAAAGGACATCCTAGTTAGTCTTCTGGATAAATATAGTCCTAGAATTAGTGCAGAAGGCAGTATGGTGACTAGCGACTACCTGCTGTTCGGTCATGAGTTTCAACACTACCTCATTGGAATTCGATGTAAATTTTCGGTTTTTGCGTTTCTGGGGTGCGGTCTATTACAGCGGAGTAATTTTCGCCTGCTCTCGTTGACAGGGATGTTAAAGAAATGAGATTTTCATGAGCTCACGTGCGGAGCTGCTGGTCAGCTAATAAGTAATTGGAATATACCTAGCAAAAGCAATCATATATGCACATATATCGAACGTATTATACCGTACTATCGACATAGGTAACAACTCAAAGCCCAGGCACGTGTTTTGCCGATATTCTGCCGCTTCATGGCACGGCTGCGAGGGGTTCGGCTCTTCAGTGGGTCCCCCAGTATGCCCTATGCGGTTTCTGGTATATCAACTCCAGAGAATAATTAAGTGAATAATTTCATAAATTACTCATTACAGGACATGGAGTTAAGTCGCCGGGACTTGACTTTTTAGGGTCAGGACCGAAATTTCAATGAGAATTTGAGTCGAAGACAATCGAATACTGTGGAATAAACACGTAATAATAATAATAATATATCATTTTCTACATAACAGCATATTCTCCTTCCGCTAAGGTACTGGTTGCTTTCTGGCGATGGTAGAATCTGTGGAGTCTCATGGTGTCCTTTAAGTGTCAGTGGGTACTTTACGGTTTTTAGTCGATTCCCCCGAAAGATAGCATCTGCGCATCGTACTCATAAATCCGTCAAAGGAAAAGTTATTCAAAGCTCTTTCCTATACAGTGAGTTGTCAGACGTTCTTCAACACGCAGACCTTGGCTCGGGTTAAATTTGTGGACTCATATAAATATGAACATTAATCGTAGAAGAAAACAGACGTCCTCAAGAAAGGCTTGTGATGGACATGCACTTGACAAAATAAACAACCTTATTTCGTAAGTTTTCTTTTGAACAGACCGTATTACTGATGAATGTCCATGATGTTTTTACAAAGTAAAGACGAGGAAAATGTGGAACACTGCAACCAACAGATACTGCCAATTTTTCCACCTGCGGGCGTCATTACTACTTTTGTGGACAGACATTTTCACAGAAAAGAGGAAGAGGCCATTAGTTTTTTTCTGATAATAAAGCGCCTATTAACGTCCTGCCTCACTGGATTTGAGTAGGATGCAAAATCAAGCCGTAGTTTGCTTAAGGGTATTTTAGCAAACCTTCCCCGCTTACATATATGCTCTGCACTATAAAAAAAATACATCAATTCGCAGAGGTTGCCTGTAACAGTTACGAATAAAGTGACTGCTTGTTAAAAATAGCGTTACGTTCCACCCAAAATTACAAACATTTCCGCTGATAAAACAACCTAGAAATATATAATGCACCCGAAAAGGACTTTTCCGATACGCGTGAAGGTAATCAGCAAAACGCACACAGTTGGAATCACCTTCGGATTGACCATCTGGTCTTTAATCATTGCGTTTCTTGAGTTACATCACCAACTGCACGTAGTCGTTTGTAGGAGATCGTTCCGAGAAGAACAACTTATTTTGGATCGAGAGTTCACAAGCGGCGCTCATTCTGAAAATTTCCGAAGAAACCCACCCTAACGCAAATACGAGAAAGTCACTGCGTGAAAAAGATTCAGAAATACACTGAACTGACACATGAAACATCGCTCATTTTATATACAGTGCGTGACTCAACTCATGAAGCTTGATGACAGAATCTGATATGAGAGTTTCTGGAAACCCTAAACCTTGCGTACTTTGCTCACCCACACGGCCCCTTCAAGAAAATGTTCCTTTCTCGTGCAGCAAATCTGTCTAAGCAATTTTTTCAAACAAAATGTCCATAAATTAGAACGAAAATGGGCGTTGCGGTATATTTTGGCAATTTCCTATTCTAAACCCTGTTTTGGACTTTGGCTGCATATATGAGGGCGTTTTTCTTTGAGAGGAGATTAATTTACTTTCGAGGGTCTTACTAGGCAGAGCCTGCTGCACTTGAAAATTGGCTTTGTGTCGGAAATCAGCCTGCCAACCCACAGGTTATTTTCGAAGAACCAGACGTTTTATCGATTTTTAAAAATCAAACTGTCAAATCTGTCAAATTCCGCCCCTAAGCTGCAGTAAAAACGCACACAGGCGGTCCTTTGTTTAAATGCGTTAAAATGGCGTTACTGTTTGGCAATACTAGGGGTTGACACCAAGCCGACTATCACCGAATAGCTAATTTCAGTCTTGAGAATATGAAAAATTACTCTTGGGCGGAATCTTTTCCGCATATACGTAAGTTAGATATGGAACGTGCAAAACATCAGCAGTTTTAGAAAGGTCTCCATGGTAGAGATCATTATCGCATCAGCGGAATTTGTGATCCATCTTACTTCCTCTAGAAACTGGAGTTCTAAATGGAAGTCTCACGATCCTTCGTAAGTGGAGTTGGTGGAACAGTCACGTAAACATTTTGTAATCAGTAACACCGTGTAATGATACAACCGGTCGCAGTGGGATTTCCATTTTGTGAACTTTGGGCAGTCCATGAATCTTGGCGATGGTTGGTTCGAGTTCTCTCAGGGATTTTGACATTTGCTTCGTCCCTGTAAGATGCTTCAGCGTTTTATCAATAGGTGCGCTCTGTTCCTTTGTAGGGTGCGTAGAAAGAGGCATATAAGTTGACTTATCTTCTAAAAGTAACTCAAACGTCTCCTTGTAGTCCGATTTGTTCCCAATCTCAGTTGAGCCCCCTCAGCCTGCGCGGAGAATGGCTACTTTCCTGTCACGTACACAAAACAACAAAATTCAACGAATAAAAACAAGACAATTCCAACTAAACCTCCAAGGCGAATACTAGGCAAATCCTCCTTTACATCGGGAGCGCGTCCTAACTCTTTGAAAGACCCTTGAGGAAACACCAGATAAAAGTAGCGCACTAATTGATGACTGCCTTACACACTCAGCTTACACTCCAAGGGTAGGACTGACCGTCTTGGTAAGATGGAAGTCACCTAGAAGATTTCATTCGATGCCTGTGATGTCGTATATTGTGGCCAAACGGGAAAATCTGCCTTTACACGCATCCAGGAACACCAACTGCAGTTAAGAGACAAGACTATCTGTCTCAAATGGCCATGCACACCCTTCATATCGGGCACACTTACGCCTGGGACAAAACTCATTGTCGGAGTTTGGTCCTCCAAAAAAGGCCGATTGTTTCTTAAAGTCCTGCACTCTGATGACTTACGTAGCAGTCGGCGCATTCGGTTAGATGCCGCGTACATAAATCTCAGAAAACATGGAAGAGACGAGAACCAATCAATACAGGGTGACGCACACGGCGGCCGCTTACTGGTGGAAACATCAAATGAATATCAGTTCGTCAGCACGTTTGAAATATAAATTGTTTTTGCGCACTGACTCAAGTCAAAAGACGGCCTGGGGTACCAGCGTCAAGAATTTACCCAATAAATTTTCTGTATTACAAGAAGGACGTATTTGCCTCTAAATGTATATATTTATGTGGATATAGGAGAAAGTGCTGGCCCCAGGTTTTGAGATGGAAGAAGGTAGGCAGATCTCTGGGGAGGATTCAATCAGTTGACGTTCCGCACTCGCACTCGAGCACACCATCGGAGATAGCCAAAACGACAAATAAATCTTCTAAATAGGTCATTCGTACTCGCACCTGATAGGTCCATCTCGCCCTATTCTTATTGACTCTCCTCTAGCGCGGCCTGGTATGGCGATGGTAGCTCGATAATGCGGTTGGTCGATTTGGCGTTTGATTGCCAGGCCTTGATTACTTTCCCGGGCAGTTCGCTTTTGACTCGGCCGAGCACTTGGGCACCGTCAAAGTCGAACCTGTGGCTATTTTCTAGACCGTATATGGCGACGTGCGATCGTACATCCTTTCGTTTCGCGGCTAAAGCGTCCTCACGCATACGCGTTCTCAGTCGTTTGTCGGTCATGCCGCAGTATTTGGCCAGAAATTTGACGCCGTAAATGAGGAGGATCCTCTCGATGGAACTACTGGACCACTGCTTACGCACATAATTCATGTTTAACGGTCATATTTAGGAGCAAATCTAGGGAACCCCAGTGGTCATTGACGTATAAAGTCATGCAAACACCCACTTTGGGATACTGCTCGATACCTTGTTTCATCAGAACAGCGAGTTTTGGCTCGATTAAGAAGGCTGTTAACTGTACTCCGTTTGTGAGAGACAGGGTGGCTACTCAGGGCATACAACAGCCCTTTGGCAGCGATTAATTAGTCAAGTACCTTTACGATTCGTTATTTATTACTAAATATGACCAAAGCTAGACGACAGATCTAAATCCCACAGCCCATTCATGTCTACCTGCTTGGTGGATCTGTCTTCCCAATTTAATGTAAGTAAACTGCCAGTCATCTTCACGGCCACTTTGTCTTACCAATCGAATGATTTCTCGAACCGTGATTCCGTTGGTTTAAGACAAGTAGCGAGTGATCGACGCTTCACGTCCGTGTAGCACTTGTTTTGATCTGAGCTGCAACCGTTGTCACAGCGCAGATTTTCATCTCAAGATCAGGGTACTGCGGGGAAGTCTTCATATCACAACCCAAATGTTCTCCTACGACCCATTTTGGCGCTGAAAGACACTCCTACCAAAGGACTGGTTAAATAGCCCGCCGAGCATTTGAAGAAGCTGACGGACGGCTCATAACACACAGTCGTATCTTCAACACACCTCCTGGAAAAACTGAAAGGCGTTATAAAAACTCCCTGACGAGATAATGGTATCCTTTGACGTCGTCTCTCCACTCACCTCCAACTCTAAAGAATTGGCCATGAGAGTCATCAATGATCCACTGGAGAGAAGATACGACAAAGAGGGAAACCCTTTTAAGAGGTAACACGCGACAAAACTACTGTACTACCGCTTACGCACGTGCTTCACTTTTAACGGTCAAATGTACGAGCAACTCCAGGGGACTCCAATGGGATCCCAAATTTTCAGCTACCTGGCTGAGGCAGTCTTGCAAGAACTGGAAGCCCGAGTCTTTCAGTCCTACAAGTGGAAGTTCTGGATGCCCTACGAAGACGGCACCTTTGTCATCCTACGCCGAGACGCGAAAGATAATTTTAAAACGGAACTGAACTTAGTTTTCTCACAAATGCAATTTATCATACAGAATGAAAAGGACAGAATGCTCCTTTTCCTCAACATCCAGGTATTGAGGCAGGAAGACGGAACCCTCCAGACTGATATTTTTCTTAAAGTGACAAACACGGAGAAACTTTTTCACTACAACAGCAACCATCCCGTCTCATAAACGCAGTTGCGTCCGGACACTCTTTCGCCGCACCAACACAACAGAATCCGAGGAGCTGCGAGAACGTGAAACCCTGTGGCACCTCTTCCTTGCCAATGGATATTCGCGCAGTCTTGTAAACAAATGCTTATGCCGAAGACACACGAAGACCGACGATGGGTAAAAACAAATACCGGGAATAATTCGTGTTTTGTCCTACATTAGTAGCGTCTCCGAGGTCACTAAGCGCTCGCTAAGACCGATGAGCGGTCAATCATTCACGCGCAAGTGTCCTAGGAAGCCCAACCTTGAGCGGCCGAACGGAGAAAACCTGATGTTTTGGCTTGCAATCCCTTATGTAAAGAACGTATCAGAGCCGACGACAAGAATCCTGAAACTGTTCGGTACCGATGCGGCTCATAAACCAGAGTCAACAATCAGACAGCAAATGATGGGACTCAAAGGTCCGCTGCCAATGATACGACAATCATCGGTGGTCCACAGCATACCATGCCAAAACTGTGATGTGAGGTATGTTGGTGAAACCGGCAAACGCTATGGCACGGGATTGCATGGGCACCAGCTTCCAGTCAACGCAAGGACTAGCTGTCTATGGTTCATAGTCGCGCACAACAGAAGAACCATAAGTTCGCCTTTGAGAAAACAAGGATAATCGACCTAGTAAATGATAAGATGGCCAGACTAATCCCGAAAGTCGGTCCTCGACAAGCACAATTAACAGGGCCATAGATCTGCATCCCGCCTACCAGGTGCTATGCACAAACCTCGAGTTAGTACGGATAAGGCCACTATGACAGTCGAGCAAAGTCATGCGTGGCCGACAGCCGATGCTAGCGGAAAATAGGAGAGAAGCTGCCCGTATGCCACGTGGCCATCGCTGGACACCGCCTTACCATGGGGACCACGAGACTGAGATCAAATCACACGAACCCCAACGGCTCATCAGTCGGCTGGATGCCGAGAGGGAGACCAATAAGCTTGCTCACCCACCAAAAATTACGACGGCCGAAAGGTGAAAAAAGCCCACCGGCGGTCAATTTCGGAGAGCTCAACACTAATCGGCAGCGAACGCGCAAATCAGAGTTCGTGTCTCGAGCACGGATATAATACCGGACAGGCATCAAAACTGCAGCAATCAAGGCCAACAGAGGCAACCAACACACTACTCTGACAATGGGAAAGAGAGAGTTTCCGAAACGTCAGTCCAAATATATTTCGGTCCATGAAATTCTACCTTCTTCTTCTTCTTCTTTTTCTTCTTCTTCTTCTTCTTCTTCTTCTTCTTCTTCTTCTTCTTCTTCTTCATGTTCTCCCGAGGATGATGAACACAATAAGATATCTGGACCTCGAATCTTCGCGCATACGTACATACCTATATACAGCACGTGACATGTCCATGAAACCTGATAACGGAAACTGATGTGAGAATTTCTGGACGTCTTTAACATTGCACATTTTGCATGGTCATCCACCTTCTCCAATAAAATTTTCTTTACTTCTGCAGAAATTGTGATTACGTACTTATACCAAGTAATATTTTAATAGATTCCATCAATATTTCAAGGCCGATCTGAAACTAATCATAATCCAAAACGAACGAAAAGCGTCAATTAATTCAACGGAAGAAAGGTTCTCTCTACAAAAACAAAATGGCATTCATATTGACAAAATGGAATGTTTACCATCACGCCTGTCAGTTCTATTTAAATTTATTAGCCACCGATCGGCCTGGCAGCATGTCGCCTTATGAAGACCTTTGTTCCTACGACATTCCCATTGGTGGAATAAAAAAGCTCCCGTTTCTCTTGTTGAACCCCGTCTTATTCAACCCAAACGAGTCAAGAATGCCGCGAATCCCTGGAAAACTGTTTTGGAATCTATACTCAGAATGTAGGCCGTTGACGAACCGCCATGCATCAAACTGCACTAAGTCTTAAACGATATTTAGACGTAAACTTCACTGAAGTACTATCATTAAACTTTATTTTATCTGCACTTTCATAGTTATTACGTTTTTGTTATGAAAATACATTCCACACATCTAAAAACGAAGTTAACTAAATGACAACCATTTCTGACGTTTTCGCGATATCTCGCTTTTCCAAAAAATCGGCAATTATAAACAACGCAACATGGTCTATAACATTTCTTATATGTTATCAATTCTTTTAAACTTGTAATAAATTAAAATACATGCATATTGAAATTCATGAAATGGTGTCGGTTTGCGAGTGATTGGCAATCATTCGTAAATTTCGACATCTTTCCCGAATCAGGTCACCTACTGTATGTAGAAAGTCAGGCATCCCAAGAAATATAAGTCGAAGTCATACATGTACTTTGGGAAGCGAAGTTTATTGTGCACATTTTCGACTCCGGTTCCCCGGGTCGCCGTCAGATGCAGACGGAGAGCAAATGCGCCAACACTGTTAACATCTTAAATGCACTTAACAAATCGATAATGGCTTGGCGTTCGTGCCAGTAAGCGGCCGTCGTGTGTGCGTCAGTCCGTTCTGATTGGCCTTCGCTTCTTCCATCCCTCCTTGAGATTTCTGTACGCCGCCTCCAAATCGATGTGCCGGTTGATGCATGATTCGTCTGAGTGCATGGCCTCAAGGAACTGTCGGCATTTCTTGGAGGGACACACAGCGACAATGCGAGTTTTCTCTCAGGCGAATGTGTGCCCGGTGTCCAGGGTGTGCATGGCTACTTGAGACAGGTGGTCTCGCCTCTTCACTGCCAAATGGTGTTTGTGAATGCGTGTTGAGGCGCATTTTCCAGTCCGGTGGCCATAGGCGACATCACATGCATCACAAGGTAACTTTTATACGACTTCTTTACTGTCCAGATAGTTAACCCTATCCTTAGGGTGCACGAATTGAGTGCACGGAGTAGTCGTCGGTTGATGCGCCACCAGAATTTGGTGCTCTCTTAAATGTCTTTCAACGAGTTCAGACACATTTTTAATGTAAGGAAGTGTTTGTCAAGTTTTTGGTTCGGACGTCTGACTTGGACTACCTGGCTCCTTCCTCTTCAACTCTTTCTGCCTCATGCATCGACGCACAAAGTCACTAGGGTATACGTTCTGCGAAAACAATTCACACGAGAAATTTAGTTCATCTCGATAGCCTTCTTCATCAGAACAGTGTGTTTTTGCTCGATTAAGCAGACTGTTGACTTAAATAAGTGTAATGGATGTTGGTCACGGCAAAACTGTATGTGCAAGTCTTAAAAGATCGGAGTCATTTTTCAGTACTATCTTATGAAGAAAAGAGGGCGTTAAAGAGTCTACGAACTGACAAAAATATTACCATTCTCCCTGAGGACGGGGGAGGCTCAGTCGCACTTTTGAACAGAACGGACTACAATAATAAGATGTTAGAGGATGGATCTACCTATAAACCACTTTCAGCGGACCCTACCAAAGCACAGCTTTGATCTATTGATAAAGTGCTGAAGCGTCTTACAGGGAAGAAGCAACTGTCAGGAGATATAGCGATATCCCAGAGACAAAATGAACCGACAATCGCGAAGATGTTTGGATTACCTAAAGTTCACAAGACAGATGTCCCACTACAACCGATATTGGCAGAATAGTATTACCGACAAAGACAAGGGAGACTGGAATGGCCATTTCTGGCTTATTAGCCGTCGTCAGCCAGCCATACCCAAGCCCGAAGTGTGGAACACCCGAGCCTCGAACTCGCGACCTGTTGGTTTAGAAGTCAACGCCTCTACTCACCGGGCCACGAGCCCGTTGCCTTGTCGGTTTTCGATCGGGAATATACAATGTTAGGGGGCGCTCACCGATAACCGATATTATCATTAATCGGGGCACCAAACTACAAGATTTCAAAGTGGTTCTTCCATAAACCTCATCCGCTTACGAGGATTTGCGAAACTTCAATTGAGAAATCAACAGAGTTTCTAAAGAAATTGAAAGGCACCACAATTTCTTCTGATGAAATATTGGTTTCCATCGATGTCGTGTCCCTGTTTACATCGATACCTCTAGATGTAGCAAAACAATGCAAAGAAAAACTATTGATGTTCTATGATATAGACGTTCCCGCAACTGCCGTGCTCGAACTCATAGACGTAGGCTTGGAAACCAACTTCTCATTCAACCAACAGTGCTATCAACAACTGAAAGGAGCTCCTATGGGATCCCCAATTTCTGGTTTTCTCGCCGAAGTCACCATCCAAATACTAGAGACTACGGCTCTTCCGTCAATTAAATCTAAATTGTGGCTGCGATATGTAGATAACACATTTGTTGTCGTTAAAAAGGACAAATTGGAAGCGCTCCACAACAATATAATCTCAACAATTCCGGATATTACGTTCACACTCGAAAAGGAAGTCGACAGTAAACTCCCGTTTCTGGATGTTCTCGTACAGCAAAAGACCAACGGGACACTACGCACATCGGTTTACCGAAAAGACACTTATGCGGAAGTCATTCTACCTTATGAAAGCAATCAGCCAATCTCTCACTAACGGAGTGCTGTCAACAGTCTGCTTAATCGAGCAAAAACACACTGTTCTGATGAAGAAGGCTATCGAGATGAACTAAATTTCTCGTGTGAATTGTTTTCGCAGAACGTATACCCTAGTGACTTTGTGCGTCGATGCATGAGGCAGAAAGAGTTGAAGAGGAAGGAGCCAGGTAGTCCAAGTCAGACGTCCGAACCAAAAACTTGACAAACACTTCCTTACATTAAAAATGTGTCTGAACTCGTTGAAAGACATTTAAGAGAGCACCAAATTCTGGTGGCGCATCAACCGACGACTACTCCGTGCACTCAATTCGTGCACCCTAAGGATAGGGTTAACTATCTGGACAGTAAAGAAGTCGTATAAAAGTTACCTTGTGATGCATGTGATGTCGCCTATGGCCACCGGACTGGAAAATGCGCCTCAACACGCATTCACAAACACCATTTGGCAGTGAAGAGGCGAGACCACCTGTCTCAAGTAGCCATGCACACCCTGGACACCGGGCACACATTCGCCTGAGAGAAAACTCGCATTGTCGCTGTGTGTCCCTCCAAGAAATGCCGACAGTTCCTTGAGGCCATGCACTCAGACGAATCATGCATCAACCGGCACATCGATTTGGAGGCGGCGTACAGAAATCTCAAGGAGAGATGAAAGGAGCGAAGGCCAATCAGAACGGACTGACGCACACACGACGGCCGCTTACTGGCACGAAGGCCAAGCGATTATCGATTTGTTAAGTGCACTTAAGATGTTAACAGTGTTGGCGCATTTGCTCTCTGTCTATGTCTGACGACGACCTGGGGAACCGGAGTCGAAAATTTGCCCAATAAACTTTCCTTCTCAAAGTGCATATATGACTTCGACTTATATTTCTTGGGATGGCTGCCTTTCTACATACAGTAGGTGACCTAATTCGGGAAAGATGTTGAAATTTACGAATGATTGCCAATCACTCGCAAATCGACACCATTTCATGAACCCAATATATACGTTAATTTAGTACAGGTTTAAATAATTAATAACATATCAGAAATGTTATAGACCATGTTGCGTTGTTTAGAATTGCCGATTTTTTGGAACAGCGCAATATCCCGAAAACGTCAGAAATGGCTGTTATTTAGTCAACTTTGTTTTTAGATATGTGGAATGTATTTTCATAACAAAAACGTAATAACTATGAAAGTACAAATAAACAAAGTTTAATGATGGTACTTCAGTGAAGTTTACGTCTAAATATCGTTTACGAATTAGTGCAGTTTGATGCATGGCGGTTTGTCAACGGCCTACATTCCGAGTATAGATTCCAAAACAGTTTTCCAGGGATTCGTGGCATTCTTGACTCGTTTGGGTTGAATAAGACGGGGTTCGACAAGAGAAACGGGAGTTTGCTTGATTCCACCGATGGGGACGTCGTAGGAACAAAGGTTTTCATAAGGCGGCATGCAGCCAGGCCGATCGGTGGCTAATAAATTTAAATAGAGCTGGCAGGCGTGATAGTAAACACTCCATTTTGTCAATATGAATGCCATTTTGTGTTTATAGAGAGAACCTTTATTCCGTTAAATTGATTGACGCTTTTCGTTCGTTTTTGATTACGTTTAGTTTCGGATCGGCCTTGAAAGATTGATAAAATCTAGTAATATATTGCTTAGCATAATTACGTATACACATTTTCTGCAGAGGAAAAGAACATTTTATTGAAGAAATTGGATGCCCAAGCAAAATGCGCAACGTTAAAGACGTCCAGAAATTGTCACATCAGTTTCCGTTATCAGGTTTCATGGACAGGTCACGTACTGTATATATCTATGTACGTATGCGCGAAGATTCGAGGTCCAGATATCTTATTGTGTTCATCATCCCCGGGAGTACATGAAGAAGAAGAAGAAGAAGAAGAAGAAGAAGAAGCAGAAGAAGAAACAGAAGAATAAGAAGAAGAAGAAGAAGAAGAAGAAGAAGAAGAAGAAGAAGAGGAAGAATAAGAAGAAGGTAGAATTTCATTCACCGAAATATATTTGGACTGACGTTTCGGAAACTCTCTCGTTGCCATCGTCAGAGTAGTGTTTTTGTTGCTTCTGCTGGCCTTGATTGGTGTAGTTTTGAATCCTGTCCTTGTGGCTTGTCGTACATCAGTTGCATGTCGGAAAGCCTCATTAGTAAGTCCTTGAATCAGTGGAGTATTGCGTGGGATTAAATGTCTGCAATATGTCATTTAAGGTCAAACGCGAAACTGCAAAATCATCCGCGTCCAAAACGTTACTATACTCCAGGTTAATTTGGCGTCAGCCATTCTGCGCAAGAATTCATGAGACAGTGATATAAACATATTTCAGCATACTGTTGGTTACCTAACAAATATAATAAGTTTAAATTAAAAAAAGTAATCCTTAGCCAGCTGGGAACTAAGTGAATCGCATGCACAAAAACACCAAATTAAGAATAAATGACCTTCAATCAAATGAGAACACAAAATACACATGTTAAGTACTACGTCGATGGTTAGAAATAGCAAGTTGCTTACGAAAAGTGAGAAGTGCGAAAATTCATGTCACATAATTGAACTCAGCTTTCAGAAGTGCAAGAAGCCCGCTCATACAATTAACTAAGTAAATGAAACGGTATAAGCACAGTGATGTTTAAAAAATGCTCCTTATTTATATCTGCAATATATGTCGTCCAATAATTAACGTTACGTGAACCCTGGCATATAGCTACGTGCGTAGTTTGATAATGTGTTACAGAAGCTTGCTGTGAGAATTCAGCACAACGTTTTGTACTGGTCGAGATGCTGTTAATTAAAGCAGAGAGGATTTCAATTGATCTTGCTTATGGATACGGCAGAGGAATAACTTTTCTATAAGAGGACATGTTGACAGGCCGATCAATGACTAACGAATTCGGATAAAATTAGCAGATATAATCGCAAGCGTGTCCTTTTCTGTGTATCAAGAGAAGTTTTTTTTAGCAGAATTACTGTATGGTTCTTGACGACAGTGGAGTCCGGTGAGCTGGTGGGTGTCCTTGAAATGTCAGTATTCGGTGCTCTTAATCGACTACCCGAAAATATTGGTTCGACAGTTTATGTCCACCAAAACCCTCAAAATACGATATCTCTTGAAAGTATTTGCCGAAGCAGTAAGTTTTTTTCTCGCGGAATAGAAAATAATTTGGCTGGATAAATGTTTCCAGTATACACTTACGCCCTCACGTGGATGAACACGTGCATGAACTTGGCCGATAATAGTTATTAGCGTGCAAATTTGCCCGAATATAAGATAACATTAATTTAAGCTCAAGTTTGTAAACCTTTCGTTTGATAAAAATTCTTAGAAACATAAACAGTAGGAACGAGTTGGGTGATTAAGCATAATGCATAACTTTTAGGCGCCCCAGAGAGGTCGCTTCAGTTTTTTGTCATCACGTTTCATAAGGTTAGGTCATATACTGCACCTTGAACTATTGCAGATGTCTGACGCCGGGGTAGATGGAGAATTTCGTCGATAAGTTTTTGGAGCTGGTGAAAGAAGTCGCCTTATTTAAATCGAAGTCATTATCGTTATTTTTGCTTACTCCATGACCTTTTAGCGGTCCGCTCACTCGATCGCCACCGCCGCCGCTTTGTTACATTGCCCCTCTGTCTGCCTCACGCTCCACGTCGATTCGCTGTTATCACGAGTCTGGCGAGAACTCGAAGCCAATCAGCGCTGACCTACCGATGATTGGCCACAGACGAACAGTAATTGGGACAGACCGAAGGCATATACACGCGCTGGGGCTGATAAACCGAACGGCGGCTACTGGCAAATAACATGTCTGAAGAGCTGACCATCTTGTACGCACTTCCTCATCAGTAAATATTCTGCAACCCAAGCCCCGTTTCCTGACTCCTGATTTTGGAACCTTTTTGTCAAGCCAGCTCCTAATTCAAACAACTTCGTCCTACAACTACAAGCGCTCCACTGAGGGGAAATCATGTTTCATGAGTTCGGTCAGATAATGTACATGCTAGCTACAACTCGTGAACTATTACGTATTTTTCTTCCCGATGTAAATTTAAAAGAAGCGTAAGCGGTAGGATCTATTGGCATTAGCTGTTTCCTACTGCTTAATGAGGTGAATTGCAAGTAGTGAATAGACAGTAGGTCAAAGCTGTGAGGAAAATCTACTTGAAAACGGCAAGGTTATGGTTCAGAACAAATGGTCCAATCTAATGAAAAGCCGTTATATAAAATTGCGATAAAATAAAAGGAAGGTGGCGAGCGAACGTTGCTTTAGATAACTTCTCGTCAGGTCAGTGCAGTTATATGGGACGGGGTACATTGAGTGAAAGATATCGATAAAAGTTAATTTTTAAAATAGGCTAGGCAAGAGCGGAAGGACGCAGAAAGTTGAATGTGGTTAGTCAAACTTGACCACGGTAAGCGCGCAGCCTTACCGAGGTTCTTTTGGGCGCATCGGGTCGGTTTTCGTAACCTGATGGATGCCGCTTCTGCTGTTGCTAACAGGCGCTGGCGCAGTAGCTTAGGGTAGCTCGAGGGGACCTTATAAATCATACGAAATGCTTCAACGGGGTCTACACGATGCCCTGAATCCATTGCATGCGCAAGGATGCCACTGTCTATTCTCCTAGTTTCAACTTTTCCCAGCCATGCGGGAAGGTACTCTCGTGTTCTTTTGGAAATGTGCCGACTCGTACGACCAGAGCAAATGGTCCAATCTAATGAAAGGAGGTCACATAAAATTATAATAAAGGGAAAGGGTACGATAGCATGCAAATCAAAGCACCGGGGGGTTACTAGTGGATGATCAGTTCTAACGTCCACGTCTATTTGTTTGCACAGGTCGGATTTTGCCCTCCATATAGCGTATTATTTCAACCGACTGAGCACGCGCAAGGACTCGGATGTGTTTATTAGTAAAGGCGGTATGATCTTATTTCGTAGTAGCACCTGTTAGGAGTTAGTGTTGGGGGTTGGGGTTAGGGTTAGGCGTGAGGGTTAGAGGTTAGGTATTGACGTCAGGGTTAGTGTTAGGGACTAGAGTTCGGCTTAGGGGTTGGGCTTTAGGGGTTAATGTTAAACCCCCTATTACCACCGGTCTCGTATGACAAGCGGCTGGTGCTTGCTTACTGCAACTGCGATTACGAAATAAGATGCGACAGTAGAACGTTTGCTCTGATGGGACGCTAGGGTCAGAAATTTCCTATTTCAAAGCAACCCCTATTTAATGTACTTATCCAGTCCCATTCATTCAGAAGTGAAGCAAGCCACCGCGGAAATATTTGACATAACAGACCGTTCCGAAAAATGGCGCCACCATCTATAATGGAAGCAGTAGACACCCAGTTGCCAAACAGTGACAGGGCAGCCAAACGCTTTTTATCCAACAGTTAAAGTGTCGCGTGGTTCCCTACCTAAACTGCCCGTTCGAGGACCTCGCCACCTCCTGTTTGCATAACAGTGGGCTGAAATGCGCGGTCAGCTTTGCTAAATTTTGACATACTTCTGCAAGTTGCACTTTCTAGAAAGCACACACGCGTCCCTGCCTTCACAGTAAAAGTGGGAAGATTGACTGACGACAAAAAGCACCTGGTGTGAGGCATGTGACGCTGGCAACTAGGAGCGCCATTTTACTCCTCCTTAAGACCCGGATTCACATCGCCCGCGAGTGGATGCACACGCCTGCTAAAGCCTGTCGCAGGGTGCGTCAATCAAAGGGCAGAAATTCCGTCACACCTTCGTCTGGTCTTATGCTATCTGGTTAGTGGCTATACTTTTGGTCTTGTCTTCCCGATAAACACGTGCTGGTCGGATGTGGTTATGTAGCCCCACCTGAAGTAAAAAAACCCCAGTCGCCTTTAATACGAAACCGGTGGTTCTAAGTGTTTTTACAGATGGGACCGGGGAACGCACAGGCGACGAGGTCAAGTAATTGTATGCAAAAGAAAAGCTATTGCGAATGCGCGGTTGTACTCTGAGTGGTTAAGAAATAGTTGCCCTGACTCTAACGCCTAATTCTAACCCATAACCCTCAACCCCAAATGTATTGTGTCCACCAGGTGGAGCTACCAAACCACATCTTACCCACTTGCTATTCACACCAGGACTGCAGGACAGCTCGCGAAGAACTGCCATGTTATGGACTAGGAAATTTACCGGAGGTAGCGTTTGTAGTAAATGGTGGAAGATGGGCAGAGGAGGGAGGCAACAACCAAAGCAACCTCTCATGCATATAATAATTCCATATCCCTAGTCTACCCGGCCACTTCTGTGTCATGGCGGTTCAACGTGATCTACAAGGACACCGTTGCTCAACGATCCGCCAGCCGGCAGATGATGTTGTAAAGCATTCGTTGTTGGGCATTAGTTGATATCTTCTAACCAACGCCTTTTCCAGACTTTGGGAATTCAAACTTGGCATACATGCAAAACAGAAGCCCGTTTGCGGGCAGGACGTGAATTGAGCTGAGGAGACAATCCGGATGACGAATCCTGGGTTGACGGCATGGGGAAAGGTCATTGGCTACGAGATGGCCAATGAGCACCTCGAAGTTTCGATCATGCGCTCGTGACCTTGAGCGTTAGCTAGGCACGCGGATGCTGCTTGACGGCTAAGGCTGGTACAGCTAGCACACAGCGAAAGGGATAGTAAATACTTTACAGGGGTGTCCAGTTGTGAGTCCACGTGGCAGTCGTGGTAGGCCGCTCACTCGCTTACAGATGTTGACTACGTACAGCGTTCATTAACTGGCACCCAGCTCAAACCTGTGGCTCCCCGAAGCTAGACGCTGCCTAGCGGTCACACCCCGGTAGCCGCCTCGACCGGCGGGTTATAGCAGGTGAGGGTGTCCGTGCGTGAGTCCGCGTGTGCTCTCCTCCTCCCCGCTTTTCTCTCCCTTTCTCCTCCGTCTTTCTTCCCTATCTCTACTTTATACTCTACTGTGGACAAGATTCTGAGGATTTTGTCGCGGGCAGACATCATGACCGGTCTGGCGTCGTTGTTCAAGACCTCGCTGCCCCAAGGTCATCCACCCTTTTGCAGTGAGCCGTTCCAGATGCGCTGACCTGAAGTCACACGACCGATAGCTCGGGAATACCTGCGTCCGCACAGCCGCAGCTGCCCATCAGGCCACTTGAACGCACCATCAGTCCATGCTCTGGGTGGCCGTTGAGACGATTGAGGAGGACGAGGATGAAGACCATCCCGGCGACGTTCAGTAGAGGGATGTCTATGTGATGCCGGTCCCCTTTTCACCTGTAGAGGTGAACAATTGTTGCGCCCTTAAAATCCTGAGGACACAGGTGGATTGAGGCAGCACTGTGTCTGCCTTATTCTGTCTTCGCTCAGCCAATCATAACCCTAACCACAATTTGGGACCTGGAAGGCAGCATGTGTCTGCAAACAGCGTAGATGGTTCATTGACAGGGTTCATCAGATGGGTACTAAGCGCTTCATCCAACCCAGCATTCTGCGTCGCTGACGGCGGGGTGTCCATTCATAAGTGAATATTCGCATGCTGACGTACAAAGGCGAACTGGCTTCAAATGTGTGGCAGAAATCACGAAAAGGCGGCCACCTGGCACCAGCCGCATCTTTGCTGATAGGCCTTCGGCTAATAAGAAGTAGAGGCGACAACTGGAACAAGAGCTTTATTCGCCTGACGCTTCGGACCCACGCTCGAACCCATCATCATAGACAGTGACAGGTAGGGGTGATTCGTGCACAGAAAGTTACAGTATTTATAGGGCTGACTGACTACCTATGATAATTAGCTGCTCCTTCTTTCATCGAGGATTATTTCCGGCTGGTGTGTTAATTGCTTGATGACCAGCATGCAAGCTGTTGATTTTTGAAGTTTCATCAATCTTGTCTGGTGTTGGCGTGATGATGGCTCGGCCACCTGGTTCACCGGCATGCGCGATCCCCTTGTGGCTAATTACTCTGACTAGACTATGTCTCAGCAGCGAATATGGGGTGGGGATGGCATTGCACCTTTTGCTAGACTGGGGTCCCGTGAACCATGACTCAAGCAGCTCGCGTCCCACGCGATTACCACCTCTCGAGATAATTTCGACCTCATCGAACTTGAATTTGTGGCCGGGTATAGCCGAATGGGCCGCATCTTGAGAGCTGACATCATTTTTCCGCACATCTACCGCCTGTTCGCCGATTCGCATCAGAAGCATCCTCCCAGTTTCTCCAACGTAGTTGCTTTGCCTACAACTGCACCAGATCCGGCAAAAGTCTCCAGATTTTTCGTGCCGTGGCAGTGATTCTTTTGGCCTCATCACGTGACACCTAATGGTTGCCTCCGGTCTGTGGGCAACTCCAACCCCAAGTGGTGCGAGAAGGCGACTGGCGGCCTCGGAGACGTTCTTGATGTACGTGATCGCTCGCCAGACTTTGGAGTCGGTACGATTTTGTTGCTCTTCTCGTTTTTGCATACACCGGTTGACGAAGCTACGCGCATAACCGTTTCTTCTGGAAACCCGCCAAAGATATTGAAATTCGTCAGTCTTATCTTCCGGTTCACTGCGCTGAGTTTGTGGCTGATTGGGTGGTTTCTGTTAAAGTTCAGTATTTACTTCGTTTTCGTCGTTTTCCCGAACATTTTGGTTTTTAGGCCACCAAAATCCTTGCGGCAGATGAGGACATCAGGGAAGTCCAGTTGGTTATTGTCTTCCTCCTATATCGAAAATGGTATGTCCAGGAAGACAGCGATGGGGTGCTCTTTGAATTCCAGCGCCTGACCCCGTTCGATGACGACGAGGGTATCATCCACATACGGAGCCCACAATTTCGGGGAAGACCAGTGACTTTAACTGTTTTATGACCGCCTTGGCTATGAGTCCGGAAATCAGCGAGCCCATTGGTGCTCCCTTCACCTGCTCGTAGATTGCTCCGTCAAACGTGAAGTATGTCATGAGAGTGAACTTCGGGAGCTGAAGGACGTGGACGTGTGCGAGACGATTTACCGTTTCTCTGTATTTCTCTGAGAGAGTATCTCGACGGCCTCAACTGCCAGATCCTGGGGGATAGAAGTAAAGGGGACGTAACATCAAAAGATGCCATGACCTTATTTGGCAAGAGATTTACCTCTTTAAGTTTCTCCAAGAATTGTGTTGCCAAACAGGCCCTGGTGTCCGAATCAGCGGTCAGAAACTTGAAACGCCGAAACAGCCATTTTTCCAATCTGTACGTTGGAGTGCCTTTGAGGGAAACAATGGGTCGGAGAGGAGCTCCCTCATTCTTCCTGTGCACGAATCGCCCTTATCTGTTACTGTCTCTGGTGACGGTTTCAAGCGTGAATCACAAACGTCAGGCAGATTAAGTTCTTGTACCAGCGATCGCTTCTACGCCTTATCAGCTAGTTCCTGCAACTTGCATCTTCACCTGTATCAGCCCTTCGGCTGTCAACTTTGGCCCACTTCGACCGGTTTGGTGGTTGCCTGCTTCTCGACCTTTAAACGGCAATGTGTCCTTCGCACCTGAAACCCACCCCCGGCTGAGCATCCCGTGAACTCCACATCCAAGTAGGTGGAACACGTGCGCAGTAGGCTTCGAGAATTGAGAACCAAAAGGTGCCCCGGAACTACTCCATCGACTCCCTAGACTGACGTTAAATGGCGCCCACATGAGACTGTTCTAAGCGAAGACATCAACCACGTGCCCCACAGAGTGGCCCGAATCAGTTTATAGCGAAGCAGACTTGTACAGCATCTACCGCACCCTCTTTTCCCTCGCCAAACTGGCTCCGGTGGCAAGAGAGGTCCATATGACCGCAGGCAGACAGCCCTCTACGCGCGCCACACACCACACTACTGTAAAGACCGCTCGGAGCTCGCATACGTGGGAGGGCTTAAAAGGTCATGTTGGGAAGAAGTTAACTCAGCCTGATTTTCGGTCCTGAGAAGGACCGAATTGTCCCATCGGTTGGCAGCCTTCCAAGCCGCGACCTTTAGCGCGTCGTGATAGGCTTAAGCGTGACAGATCTATTGTAGCAAGAGGTGCCCTGATCTACTGTGAAGATGGATTCCCCAGCGTCGACCTCAATCCCTCTCCCTCTCCTATGCAGTCCGAGCCCGTTGACTGGCGCAGTGGCCTGTGCAGCACGATACCCCATGTCCAAGGCGTGCCACCAAAGGCACTTACAGCAGTGTTTATCGTCTTTCGTAAGACACAGCACAGTTCCATGGACGCGTACTCTGGGCGAACCTGACCTCGTTTTGGTACAGAGCAATTTGTACTGCAGCCCGTTGTGAAGACCAATCAGTAAAGAGGAAGTCTGCAGGCGTGTGTGTGCGGGAATACACCCAGGAGCGTGCGCGCGCGATGGACATCGCCGGAAACGACGGTCGAACTGTCGTTTGTCCAACCAAGAAGTCACTGACAGTGTCCGAAATCAACGGCTTGCACTTCGGCGAGCAATCACAGGAGGCTACAAGGTCGGACGCGCCGGCAGAATCAACGATGAAGGGGGGAACCGTGGATGCTCATAGGTATGCGGTAGCATGGCGACTGCATCCTATAAATACTGCAGCCCCTTGTGCATGAACCAACCGTATATGCTTTTGTCTCTGATGATGGATTCGAGCAGGAATCCGAAACGTCAGGCGAATAAAGCTCTTGTCCCGGCGATCGTGTCTCCTTCTTCAAGACTACTTCCTGGGATACGTCTGTTAGCTTCTATTGAGAATCAACGATATTCTCAATAGCCTTCGTCCCGTCCGGCAGAACTGTCGGCTTGCTAAGAATGGATAACAAAGAAATGCAAGAAAGTTAGAAATTCTGCTCAGAGAGGGAGTCTCATAAAAAAGGGAAGCAGTATGAGCGGTTTCTTTGAAAGTGACAAAAATAAAGAGATACCGACAAGGGTTGAATTAAGTGAAGATTTCTTTTACTTTAATTAATAGCAATTAGATGAAATTCACAAAATGCGAGGGATCGTTCGAGCATGCTCGCTGAGGATACGGCTATAAACTGGCAGCTTATCTGTCAGAAGCACCTGTTCAAGATGATCTTAAAAGCTTTTCGAGTCACAAATGGCAGTATTGACTTTTATCGGCTGCAGAATGGGCAGTGGTGGAACAGGGTGGTCGAACAGGGTATGTATACACAAATCAGGTGACTTAACCGGTACTTTCTGGTCAACAGTGTACAGTCAGTTAGGTTAAGATCGACAATGGACGCCCTGGACTGCATAGCAACAGGTTTGGTTAACCAAGCCACTAAACCAGGACGGATCAGCTTGCCCCTTCCTTTGTAGGCTAGTTGTTGCCTTTTGCTCTGTGATCAAATGCATATGCTCCAACCTGGATCAGAGATAGTGGTTCAAGTAGTGGATGTGGTTGTCAGGAGAAGACGAGATACACCAGGGTGGGGAGATTTGTTGAGCAGAGAACCCCTAGCACGCACGGTGGTCGCCCTCGACCGCCTTGGTAGGCAAGTCGACTCCTTACGTTATGCGCAAAATGCGAGGGATCGTTCGAGCATGCTTACTGAGAATACGCCTATAAACTGGCAGCCTATCTGTCCGAAGCACCTGTTCAAGATGATCTAAAAAGCTTTTTGAGTCAGAAATAGTGGCAGTGACGGCAGCGATCGGATGAAGGACCCCAAACACATACGACCAGCCGAAGGTGCCTGTCTTAAGGGGAAGGTGTTACCAGGGCTTTTAGGGGCGGGGTCTATGTATGCATAGAGGAATGGCAGAATACATGTAGATGATTGGTTAATTCGTTTTTTCGGGCGGGAAGGTTTTAATGTATTGACATATAGCAACCGAAATTAAGTAGGACAATTAAAGAAATAAACATTAAGTGTCTAAAACGACCGCTTATCAACTCTGTGAGCTGAGTTCATTGTAGATAGTGCAACAGACCGTCTACAACAGACGACCCATACTCGAACGGTGAAACACCAAACCGGAATAATCGTGTCGGACTAAAACGACACGACCAGGCTACTAAACCAGGACGGATCACCTTGCTCCTTCCATTGTGGGCTAGTTGTTGCATTTTACTCTATGATCACATGATCCAACCTGGACCAGATGTGGTTGTCAGGAGAAGACAGGAGACACCAGGGGGAGGAGATCTGTTGTACAGAGAACCCCTAGCGCGCACGGTGGTTGGACTCGACCGCCTTGGTGGGCAGGTCGACCCCATATGTTATGCGCAAAAAACACGCTTTTTCTGTCACTGTCGTCCAGTAACTTAGATTAACTATCCCGCCGTTGTGCGTCGGCTCTCGAATTTCGACTTTTTTCCAGACAAGATGGCGGTGACTGCTGAAAAAACGATGTTGATTGCGGTTTTCACCAGCGAAGGTATTCTGCACTAGGCTCTCCCTAATTCTGAAGTGTGGATCCATCACCTGTACCCGAACACCGAGACGGAAGAAGGCATTTAAGGCCGCAGGGTATACAAAATGGCGTCGATCAGAATTCACAACGCAAAAATTATGCTCCCAGGAGTATGCTGCTTCACCAGCAGGTCTAGCTGGGCGAAGTGTACCTTCCAAAGCGCTTGGGAGCGCTTGTTTCGTCCTCCCCCCTTCACCCCAGTAGGAACACCGCTTCCGCGACTAGGAGCCCAGCCGGTCTGCAAAGTACGCTCTCGAGCACGTGATCCTACAGCCACGTGTCGGCACCTTTGATGAGAGCTATGCAAAGCTCGAAAATGCAGTCGGGCTCTTCACAACACAAATTTCGAAAAGGTTATGCAGTCAGTCATATGGCAGTCAACAGCATCGAGGGTACAACGCTGGACTCGACATAAAGGCATCGACACCAAGGGCAAACAGTTTCTAAGATGTACAGCTTTGTCCAATTACAATGATTCCCGATATACAGTGAATCAATGCCTGCATACACTTACTGCTGTAATTTCTTCACATTCTGCTAATTTATCGATTTTTTGTGTAAAAATAGGGAGTTCAAAGGCGTAAGCCTATTTCCCTCAAATACACTGACTGACTGACTAACTGCGAACTCCCTAACCTGGTAGCTGCGTATACCGAATGGTTATATGACTAGGTCAACATGTAGAGACTTCAACCTATCATTCTGGTGGCAATCCGGGACATATTGGCCAAACCAAACTTATGTGTCACTTGACCATAGGCCATGGAACGATGAAAAGTTTTTTTTTCGCCGAAACACGACGGAGGAGCTCTGAGATCACACACCTCTGTTCGCTATTTATGAGATCTGTCAGCTAGAGGAAAATTCGCTCTACCTATTTTTCTTGTCTGAGGAGTCACCTTTTAATGTGACTGAGACAGTAGGCCCTCCGTAAAACGACGTCTGTAGGACAATTGGGAATGTTCCCCAATTTCGCAATTTAGGTTCCTCACCTGTAGAGGCGAAGAGACGAGTCCCAGGAAGCAGTTTTGAAGAAGGATACACCATCGCTGGGACAGGAGCTTTAGTAGCCTGACGTTTCGGATTTCTGTTCGAACCCATCATCAGTGACAAAAAAGCAGATACGGGTGATTCATGCACAAGAAGCTGCAGTATTTATAGGATGCAATCGACATGCTACCACATGCCTACGAATATTCGCGGCTCCCCCCTTCATCAGGGATCGTTGCACTTGGTGCGATGACTGTTTGATGGCTGACATCCGCGTCGTTAATTGCTGCAATTTCATCACGTGCGTTGGATTTTGGTGTGATGATTGCTCGATCATCTGACGCACCGACCCTGACGTTGGTAAGAGTGTTCACCTGTGCGCTCCCCGTGTGGCTAATTACTCCGCCTAGGCGAAGTCTCAGCACTGAGTATGGAAGGGGAAGGTCATTGCACTTGCTAATGGACTGGGGGGTTAGTAAACCATGACCCAAACAGCTCCCGGCTCACGCGGTTGTCACCTCCTGCGAGAATTTCGGCCTCGTCGAATTTGAATGTCCTCACCTGTCTGCAAACACCGGAGACAAAAGACACAAGTGAAGGCCATGGGGTGTACAAATGCGTTAATTCGAATTCACAGTGCCAGACATAAGTTTCCAGGAGTGCGCTGCTTCACTAGCACGTCTATCTGGGCGACCTCCATCTTCAAGAGTGCTTAAAAATGTCTATAGTACTCTTCACAGTCGACAGACCACTTTATTGTCTATGCATCTAACCAGCCCGGAAGGCATTTCTTTCAGTCGCGCGTCGGCACCTTTGACGGCAGCCTCCCCTGTAGCCTTGGGCGGCGGATGACAACAAAAATTATGCCCAGATAAGCGTCGGGATGTAAGAAATTATACTTGGTGTATAAAGTCCTGGCTAGTGTATGTCGTGAACCAGGGACTGTGGTGGCACACCTAGGTGTGGATTTTCGCTGTGCCGCCCACCTGCACTCTCTCCCTGCCACGGTCATCTTGAATCTGTCATGGCTCCGGGACCAGGTGACTAGCGAAGGAGAGAGTGCAACTGGCGCAGTGCAAGTCTGATATCGCTTTAACCTAACTCGCGCGCAAGTCAGCGTCCCTGCTCTCACCCTGCTTTAGAGCTTACGGCGGACATCGCCGGAAATGACGGTTAAACTGTTGTTTTTCCGACCAAAAGTCACTGACAGTGTCCGCAATCAAAGGCCTGCCCGTCGGCGGCCGATCACAAGGGGCTACAAAGTCGGACGGGACTGTCGTCTTGCTAAAGACTGAGGAATGAATAACAAAGAAATTCAAGAAACTTGGTAATTCTGCTCAGAAAATGATCTCATAAAAAAGGGAAGCAGTATGAACGGTTTCTTTCAAAGTGAAGGAGATAAAGAAATACCGACAAGGGTTGTACCAAGTGAAGTTTTCTTGTACTTTAATTAATAGCAACTAGAAGAAATTCACAAAACGCGAGGGAGCTTTAGAGCATGCTTACTAAGGATACGGGTATAAACTGGCCTCTTATCTGTCAGAAACACCTGTTCAAGATGGTCCTAAAAGCCTCCCGAGGTGACAATTCATTCCTAGTCAGAAATAGTATCATTAACTTTCTGCCGGCTGCAGAATGGGTAATGGTGGGATAAATTCTCGGAGTTCTATCGAACAGGGGATATATGTACAGCCCAAGTGACTCGATCGGCACTTTCTGGCCGAAACTTTGCCGTTAGCTGGATTGAAAACGACAGACTTCGCATTCCATGGACTGGATTGGAGCAGGCCTGGTTAACCAGGTCACTAAACCGGGACGGATTACCCCGCTTCACCCCTGTTGGGCTGGTTGTTGCTTTTTGCTCTGTGATCGTGTGCACATGCTCCAACCTGAACCAGAGATACCGCTTCGAGTAGTGGATGTAGTTGTCAGAAGAAGACGGGATACGCCAACGTGGGGGACATTTGTTGTACAGAGAACTCCTTGCGTTGTCATGGCCAGGACAAAGAAGCATGAACCTTTTCGCCTCCGGCCGCGTCGACCTGACTAACCATTCACATGAACAAAACCGTGATCATTCACCAATCAGAACCACTAGAGGAGGATCACAGTAACCGCAGTGTCAACGCGACTGGAACGCGACTCGCATCCGTAGACAAGTCCACCTACCTAGACAGACCCATCTCAAGCAACACCGAGATTGACGACTGGATGATGGCCGACCTGATCTCCAAAGCCATCCGTCCGGAGTCACCGCGAACTTCAGCTTAACACAAAGCTCAACATGTCGGGGACAGAGCCGTGCACAGTCTATGCCAATCAAGCCAGAAAACCGCCTCCGGGAAATACGAAGGTCAAGGTGGCGGAACAGCATCGCCACCACGGAATCATCTGCACCCGGATAACCCTTAATTGCTGGTTGGGGTAACGGTGAGGGCTGGCGTGGCCTGACTGAGTGAGGCATGACTTATGGAAAGCGCGCACCAGGAGGCTGCCCACAAAATCCAGGAAGACCAAGATACCCGTTTCCAGTTTAATAATCCTCATCAGTCAGCCTTAGCCTTGAAAGCTTAAAACCGTATCTATGAGGAGTCAGACCAATTACTTGCACATCCTGAAGAAAATATACGGTTTTCTGGGCGAAACCAGAGACTGTTATACAAGCTGGAAAAAGAAGGGATCAGAGGTAACTTCCTCAAATGGATCGAAAACCTCCTTGTGAGTCGATATTGGGTTTGTGTGCATCGTTCAAGGTACATCAGGTCCTGCTGTCGTCGAGATTGGTGCTCCCCAGGGTTCAGTACTGGGACCCATTTTGTTCCTAATATACATGGACGATACTGCAAGAGCTTTAGACGAAAAAAAAGACAGCAATATTCGCTGGAGTGTAATCCGGCGTTCTGCCTACGAAGAGAGACTGCAAATAAACATAAATCGGTTGGAGGAGTGTTCAAACCGTCGGCTCACGTGTTTTAATGTCGGCGGAGCAATCCGGCCAGATCCACCAGCACAAGAGACTACTTTATGGGCGGTGCATCGCTACGAGACGTCGAAGCCCAAAGGAACCCCGGTGTGCTGACAAAGAACTCCCAAAAAACCATCCGCTCAGTGTTCGAGAGTGGCAAAAGCGCAATGTCCGTATTGTACGTCATCAAGCGTGCATTTACGGAATTTGACGAAGACGTCTTCTCAAAGACTTTAGAAACATTTGTGCGGCCGCTCTTGGCATACGGCATACAAGCCTGAAGATCTTAGGCGCTTCAAGATCAAACTTTTCTAGAAAGAGTTTAGAGGAGAGCCAACAAAAATGGTTGGGGGTCAAAGCTTCATTCCTCGTGTAACCCGTCTGACAAATCTGAACATTTTCACTTCAAGTTATAGGAAACTTCATGAGAACCTCTTACAAGCATTCCGCATTGTGAATGGGTTGGACTGCAGCCAGGCCTTTGAGGACTTTTTGAATCCGCCACCATGACCAACCTCCGAACTCCCCTGTTAAAAGGCAAGGCCGGGTGTGCGGGAGTTCTGTCGAAAGTAGTGTGGTCGACAGGACAAGGATTCCCAATCATAAGTCAGGGAAGACGGAGTGAGTTGGAGAACCTTTACTGTTTTGGAAGTGCTTACACAAAGGATCTGTAGGCAGTCGCCGCGAGCGCGCTCTCCAGGCAAGTTGTTGTCTGTGTCCACCTTCGAGGTGCTCAGACCCAGCACGTGTGTGCGCCTTTCG
>CACRXP010000826.1:2390-45169 GCA_902702965.1 Spirometra erinaceieuropaei
AATAATCCTCCAGACAACACTGTGTGGTGATCACGTCACTGATGTGTGCCTCCCCATTCGGCCAGACTGCTAATCAAGCGCCCCTCGCTCACCTCTTCACTCGAGCCCAGTCAGGCTCAGGGGACGAGGTCGATGGTGGCTACTTCCAGACAGGTTGGACGCAACTGTTGCGCGCCCATCAGCGGGCTGGACTCGACCTCCTTACCTCCCCGACGGGGCACTCAATACTCTCATCCAACCTGACACACGCCAAGGCCGTGGAAGTTGTCTGCGGAGGACTTCCCTCCATGGAGGATGAAGAGGAGCGTTGCCTGTCGGTGGATTTTGAAGCTGCGATGGCCTCAGCTGTCCCGAGCGCGGCCAGTACGCCTAATGACAGCGCGCTTGTAGCAACGGACAACAGAGGTAGGTTTCTTTCATATGTTGCGCTCCTTTTTAACGATCCTTTGTTTATTTCCCCGAATTAATGCTTATTTTTTGGAAGTGAACTCATCTCTAGCAATTTTTTGGCCCAATCACATTCTAGCGGGACACATTTGCAAAAAGGGTTTGTTTCCGGGGTGTTGAACTACTATTCTCGTCTGATGTTGGGACAGGATTCTTCAGACAAATTTCGCTGATCTTCGGGGCAAAACTTTGTTATCGAACTCATCTTTTTTAACACATTTAACAACGTTTCTACTTAGGAATGACGTCCAAACATGGTACTCCTTTCTGCGGCCTATTGGAAGGCCCAACGATCGATATCGTTTCTTTTGTCGAGACCGTTGTTCTCAAAGAACGCTCAATGCTGAATAAGTCAAAATTACCTTAGCCGGATAACATACCGCCCAAATTGCTGAACTAGCTCGCTGGAGAACTGTCTAAACCGCTGCCCATGCTATTCCAAGCCTCGCTCGGAGCAGGGTATTTGCCCGCCGACTGGAAATCTGCACGGATCACACCACTTTATGAAGGCGGTAGCAAGGTCTCGGCAAACAACGACGGACCAGTCGGCCTTATTTCAGTTTGCTGTCAAATTATGGAAAAAATTATTAAGCGGAAATTAATGCACGCCCTAGAGCAGCACAGTCTGCCATGCGACGCTCAGCACAGACTCCGCAAAGGTAGATCATGCGTGACAAACCCGATCTATTGTTTACAACGCTGGATTCGGGCCGCTGATTGAGTGCAGTGTACCCAGTATATATTGATTTTAAGAAAGCATTCAATAGTACACCACGTCAGCGACTCCTGTGAAACTTAATTCGAACAGGCATCAGGGGGTAATCTTCTGAGATAGATTCAAAGCTTCTTAGTCGGTCGCTCTCAAACTGTCCATGTCGGTGACAGGTAGTCGGTGGAGGTAGCAGTCGATAGCGGTGTTCCTGAAGGCTCTGTTCTTGGCCCTACCCCATTCATTATATACGTCAACGACTGCGTCAGTGAACTAAATTGTGATGTCACCATGTTTGCTGACGATGTTAAGCTTTGAGTCGTCATCCCCACTGAATTGGACGGAGGGCGTTCGTAGACAAAGCTGAACCGACTGGAGAAATGGTCGTAGGACTGGTTTTTGCCGTTTAATGTGACTAAGTGCAACATTCTGCGAGTTGGTTGAACCCGATCCCCGAACCGCAGGGTTTAACACCTAAATGTCATACCATTATAGGGGGTAGACGCGCAGGACTTGGGTCGGTGGGTTACGGCATCACTTAAACCGTCGCTGCACTGGTTCAACGTAGCCAAGTCCGCGATGTCAGTCCTGTACTATCACAAGCAGGCTTTCTCTGCCTTCGATGAAGACTGCGTCAGTAAAGTTCTTCGGATGTTTGTGCGGCCACAGTTGGAGTTCTTTATGCAGTCTTGGAAGCCCTTTACCGCTAGAGACCTCACCATCCCTGAGAAGATTCAAAGGCGTTCAACCAAACTCTTTAGTGGACAGAATTCACGGCCCTATGAAACGCTGTTATCCAATCTTAATCTCTTTCCTCTGAGTTACAGACTGATAAGAGGCAACCTGATACAAACGCTCCGTATCATGCGCGGTCAGGACCGGAGAGGTCTTCGAGTTTGCAGCCACGACAAACCTTTAAGATCATCCACTCAAATTACGCGTGACTGGCGCCAGGCTGGACATACGGAAGTTCGGTCGGAAGTAATACGGGACCGGTGTTAATAGGGGGTTTTTTACAGGTAGAGCCGGGGAACGTACAGGCGACGAGGTCAAGTAGTTGTATGCAAAAGAAAAGCTATTGAGAACGCGCGGTTGTACTTTGAATGGATGAGAAATAGTTGCCCTAACCCTGACCTCTGACCTTAACCCCAACTCCAACAGTATTGTGTCCATCAGGTGGGGCTACCAAACCACATCTTACGGGGAGTTCTTCTCCAACAGTGTTTAAAGCTTGGAATGCTTTGCCTGTGGATATCGTTATATCCACATTCGTAGAGGATTTTAAGTTCAAGCTGGATCAGCCTACAACTACACATCACCCGACAAATATCGTCCTTACTCCACATTCTAACAATTTATTGCCGTTACTATATTACTGTATATATTCCAGTATTTTTTTCAATTTATTGTCCCACACTCATCGCACGTAAATACTGACATTCACTTCGGCTCCATCAGGTAACTGATATCATATAAATTTTTCTATTGCACAATTATGCATGGCGGGCTATTGTACAATGTACTTAGTACTCCCAATTATTTACGACACTTGGAATAATTCGTTTATCTGCACAGTTCCGATTATTCTTTTGTAACTGTTTGAGGTTCCCGTTTTCCAAATTCTTGATGTGCCTCCTTTCTTGTAACAAATAGGGAGTTCAAAGGTGCAGCCCTACATTTCTCACAAATAAACTGAACTGAACCATAGCTGAGTTGGCGGCAGGTCTCATCATGCTCCAGACCTTGAGCCACTGATGCTGAAGATCAAACTGGCAGTTCTGTGGTGTTAGAAGTTTTATGCCTCACTTCTCTAACGGGGAGCTCGGTTTCAACTTCTGGGTCCGGGACTCGAAGAGCATTGCCGTCAGGCATGTAGTTTGGCTACGACAGTTATAATATGTGGGCGGATCGATGACTGACGCACGGAGCATTTTGCTTCCACAAAACTTTCAGCATAGTTACAACACATTCTGCCCATTATCCACGTGAACACAATCCTCTGCGGCACAAATTTACCATCCCCTATTTACTTTGTCACCTTATTCGTTTTTAAAGAACTCAAATACTTGAGCACTAATTCTAAATCACAGCCCCCCGGGGGGCGTGCCTTGTGCTTAGACTCTCAACAAACACTCGTTATACAGCACGTGAACGATCTCATGAAATGTTAACCGAGGTTCTCAAAAGTGTTTTTGATTAGGAAAGATTACTTAGGTGTGGCTATAATGTTGATTGTCATGCGGCATAATCTGATAATATTTCAAAGTCGCCGGGCAGTTGGCTTTTGGCTGCACTTCTTTTAAGCCTGAAGTAAAAATCACACTTGTTAAAAACGACTGCTTAAGTAGTGCGCATTTTTCCCTTTATTTTTCGATGGCCTTATAAATCCAAACATATTTTATAGGAAACATGCACAAAAATATGTGTTCTTTAAGTCATTTGGTAGTAGATACGTCGTCTTTGCATTTTATTCCCGAAGAAAGAATGGTTTTCGGTTTGAAAAAAAAGTTTCTACTTTTCAGAGTTTTTATCATTGTGCAATGTCCATTCGTACAGCATCGTATTTGCTCGTTTATTAATACCCCTCGTGAAGTATGCAACAAAGTCCGCAACCGTTGCAAGATTCTATGAGCACTATATGATATCTTCTTAAGGGCATAGGTGAATATATGATTTTTCTCACGCGGAAAATGTACGCCTTGTAGACTGAAATCGCCGAGTGTCAATGCAACGGCTTATCTAGCCCAAAATTATTAGGGAATTAGATGACTTTTTCATGATGTAAATATACAATTTCCTCAAGTAAAGTGCGTAAAGATGCCCTGATTTGCTACCAAATGAGTTAAATAAAGCATATTTTTGTGCATGTAATTGAATTTATAGTTGAACTTATAGGTGAATTTATAAGGCTATCGAAAACCAGTGGAGAAAACGTGTACTACTTAAGCAGTTGTTTTTCACCATTGTGGTACTTACCTCAGGTGGAAATGAGGTTCATTCAAAAGCCAACCTCCTGGCGAATCTGAAATATTATATGATTATGCTGCATGCTAATTAGTATTGCAACCACGCCTGAATTATCCTTCCTAATCGAAAACATATTTCAGAATTTCGGCTAGCATTTTATGGGATCGGTCACGCACTGTATCTGCGCTGGAGACAGTAGGTCCGTTACCATAACAACTATCCTGACGTGATTTCTTTCTTCGTATTTCTTGCCTTCATGTTTGAAACTGACCTCATCACTGAAGGCTTCGGCCTTGCGAAGTCAGGAAACCATATTGCCTAAGCATTGATTTTGTAAGTGGAAGGAGTTGTTTTTTTCTTTCCTTCAAATTCCCTCTATTTTAATCACTATTGATGTTCGCCCGATCGCCGTTTTTGTGGCTAATAAAAATTTTCGCATCGTGATCACGACACACCCACTGGAGAATATTTTTGTTGACGCACACTAATTGAAATTGTAAAATTAATGAGATTGCACTTTACAGATTATTTACTTGCGCTGAGTTAGGCCGGGCAATTTCTACGATAGCAAAACTGCATTAAGTAGGCCTTCTATGAGCAAGTTCCTGTTTAAGCTTGAGCAACATCAAAAACGTGGTTCGATAGCCCGCAAGCGGATACACACTTCACCTCCACCATTGTGGTCGTCCTTTATTCTTCTACATACTTTCCATCAGAACCGGAAATCACATCTCGAAAATTTCTGATGACCCAAGCGGTAGCAAGGGTTTTATTACTTCTTCACTTAGATTAAGATATTAGGTCTGACTTGAGATCCAAACTATTCATAGATGTTTTGTCAGATTTTGACTAATTCGTATTGGCCCAACTGTGAAAAACTCGGCGCGTCGGTGGGATTCGAACCCACGCAGTAAGGGAAGGCTTTAGTACAGCCAACGCTCTAACCACCTGAGCTAAGAGGCCCCGCCGGAAGACGCGAGTTTGATCACATTTGGATCAAGTTACGGGCCCAACCTCTGCAACGTCTGGAATCCACCAAATCTGATACAGTAAGTTGACTGCCCAGGCAGAATTTCCCAAGTAATTCACCTAGAATCCACCAGATGACTACCAGGATCACGTAATTAATAGATGTTCTTGGCAGATTAAACTCGCGTCGTCCGGCGGGGCCTCTTAGCTCAAGTGCTTGGAGCGTTGGCTGTACTAAAGCCTTCCCCTTACTGCGGAATCCCACCAACGCGCCGCGCTTTTCACAGTTGGGTCAATATGAATCCCAACTATTGACATCTGTTGCCTAAGCAGCGACTCTATCTGAACCAGATTGCTCTTAGAATCGATCTGACTTCCCCCTGCCTCTATCTTCGGACACGTCGCTTCGTTTTTCTCGAAAAGACTGACGATGCACTCTGGCTCTTTAATGCCAAGCAAATAAAAAAATATCTGAGGAATAATGAAGCCAGATTTCACATCGTTAGAATTTCTAGCGTTTTGTGGTCTCTTCCCTGCTAAAGCGGCGTGACCTTCTAATACATGCGGTTTGCGCCTTCTCCCGGATCGACCGAAACATCGTCAGCCCTTCTAAACGACTCTTTTTTTTAGTTGGAGCTTTCTACAGTCATCTGTTAGTTTTATTAAGACTCAGAATGGTTTTTCTACGGATGCCGTTTGAGGGTAGTCGCCAACGTTGCCTCTTTTTAGGCCAGCATGGAATTAAACTCTTCCCCATGGAATGAAGACCAATCCCTTTTGTGACTTTCGTAAAACATTGCGTTTTGGTGAACTAGACGGCGTAGTCAACTGATTTCTTGCAATGTCGTCCTCTTCTGCACTTTTTAATGCCTAGAAGGATTTTTTCCTCTCTAAGGCTGCAAAAATAGGGCATTTAAAGGTTTACTCACTCTTGGCAGACAGTAGTTTTGCGCTAAACAGCGAGAAGAACAAAAACTCAACTCGAGCTTATTTTGTTCATGTTTGAGAAATTTTTATGCACTCGATAATGTCTGAAGGTCTGAACACCAAACCCTTCCATGGAACTTAATTTGTTTCTGTTGTACTTTTTTAAGAAAATTAACAAAAGAAATTCGTAAACCTTTAGGTTCGTCTCGAAACACAATCTTTACTCAGCACTGCGTTCAGTAGTTAGGCAGAAACTCATGCTGGAATCCGAAGTCATCGTTCGTCTTCAGTATTTCCTGATATCCTTTTTGAATCCTTGCGTGGGCCTAGTATCTATGCGGTTTTCTTTCTCATCGCAGTGCCAAAAAATCAAACCCCCGTATACTTGAGACTCGTGACGTTTCCAAGCAATCACTTTCGGGGAGTGCTTTGGCTCTTGGCAGAAGGAGGTACCACGAGAGTAGAACTATATTCATCACTTTTAGGCTTTATTTGTTTGTAATACTTGTTTCCACCAATTCCGTTTTCCCCCGAACACTCCTCCGCCCTGCTTTCCCCGCAGACTGTTACGTGGACCGAGGACAAGACTACAGAGGTCCCGCGGTTGCGTCAGCAAACTGTTTGTCATGGGAGGAGGTTGCCCAGTTTTCGCCGCTGGAAGACGACTCAGTGACCAGGGAAGATGAGGGAAACGGAATGAGCACAGATCTGCCCTCTGGACAGCCATCAATGAGTCAAATCGGCTGGCCGGGACTCTTCACTCTGACCCCCACTCTCTTTCCCGGCACCCTGGGCTCATCGTCTTCCCCGTCCTCTCTTTTATCCGTCCCGAGTGAGGCTCCCGCGACATGTCGAAATCCATTGGGTTTGGCACCTCAGCCCTTCTGTCTGGTGGCACATGCAGTTGATCCCGATTCCTCAACTCCCCAGCTCGTACCCATACCCTGTTTCCAGTTGCCATCATGCGCCCAACTCCTAGCCGCTGCCCTCATCACGGAAGCACCCAATCCCAGCACTGACATTGGTGCTGTGCGCTCTTCGTTCTACAATGCTTCTATCCGCGTTAGTCTTCCCCCCCCCAGATTTTATGAAGCTTGCAAGGTGGCCATCTCTGTCGGCCCGTTTACCTAGTTACGAAGCACTGGGCGCGTCCACCGGTGGTAAGGCGTCCCTGGACGAGGACTTGCTGCGAAATAGGCAGACTCTCGGGTCTTTGAGCTGTGGCTGGACGATCGGTTACAGGCTGTAACGGTATCACGACGGGGGTAGAGAACGCTCATCGAGCGCGTTACAGGACACACTCGTCCTGTTATGCCCTGAGGCTCCATCTAGACCCCCACCAGCAGCAGCTAGTATTATAGGCAGAATTACATCACCGACTAAGACAACGAAGCCTGAACTGGTCATTTCTGGCTTGTTAGCCGTCATCGCCCAGACATACCCAACCCCAGGTCTTGCGACCCCTAAGCCTTGGTTAGAAGTCCGGCACCCTAATCATTGGACCACGGACTCGTTGTCCTGTCGGTTGCAATCGGGTGTTGCCTGTCACCCAACAAGGCTTCACATGTCATTCAGCACAACACAGGAACCTCAGACTGGTGTGTTGGGGTGGAGGAATGCAGGCATCCATCCTCGAATTCAGGTACTACAAGAAGCCAAGCTGACCAATGCAATCATGGCCTGATTAGCCATGGTTTAATGAGTTTTTTGAGAGGCCGAACAACTATGAACATCGCTCTGGTTTAACTTATCGAGGGCCAATCAGACAAAAATCACCCCCTTTTTAGGTAACGTTCATTTTGTCCACCATTGAAAACGAATGGATGGCATTTAGGAAGGACTTGAATGGAACGTCCGCCAACCACGTAGGTGGCTTTGCATACATCGACGCCCTCAGCGAATTTTCCTCACCTGATGCCCTTTAATCTATCGCTTTGTCCTGAAAGCCATTGCTTTGAAGCTGACGGGATAACTCGGACCGCGCAGTCAGCCCAGTGCGTGTTCTTGTGGGGTTGAGAGGCGGACTGGTGAACTGAGGGTCAGACACCAACGGCTCCATCTTAATGTGGTCTCTATGGCACTCCCAGCCAGCCACCAGCGTCCTCTCCCATCTCCGGTCTTCTTGACCATGTCTTGACACAGGGTCTCGACGGGAGAAGAGGAGGGAATGCGGGAGATGCTTCGCAAGTCCACTATTAGTACAAACTAATTCACGCGCAAGTCACCGTTCCTGCTCTCACCCTGCTGTGGAGCACACGGTGGACATCGTCGGTTGCGAAGGTGGACTTTCACATAAAATTCTTCTCAAATGCTGTCCATTTCAGTACCATACATGAATTATCTTGCGAGTGGATCCAATAATTGGCCGCATTGCAACCGCTATAGGTATTTCAGCACCATACACGCCTGAGGCGCTGCAGTGCCTAACAGAATTAGAGTCGCTACTCTGGCTCTTGGGCGAAAAAAGAGCATATGCAGAAAAGTCAGAACTAATTGTGATAGTAAGTCCGGTGTACTTTGAGTTTGCATAGGGCATTTAAGTAGCAATGACTGGAGTCCGGGCTTAAATTACAGTGAGCGACCGCGACCGATGGTGCGAGGGACAGCCCGTTCGGTCAGACGAATCGTCACGGAGACGCGTCTGGGCTCTTGCACTCTTAGCGGGCTGCCTATGTATTATACATGTGTTATCTGTCCTATGACACAGCGTTCGTTGTCGCCAGTAGCTAGCTTGCGGGCAGACAGAATGGGATCCAGTAAGGTCCTGACCACTTATAAAATCGTTAAGGACAGATCCAAACTAACTCAACCAATCCCGAGATTATGACCTTAACCAATCATAGAATCCTTTTGCCAGGCTCAGTCGAGAGGTTAATTGTTTTTCCACACCCGTTGTCTGCAGACGAGCTGGGGAACCAGTCTCGAAAATTCACAATAAAATTTTGCTATTTCCCAAAGAACTTTACCTTTCTTATGATATTTAGTATCTATACACATGTATATATATATATATATATGATTTTCCATTTTTAGGTCTCTTTCCTATTCGGAATCGTCGGTGTCACCCTCTTTATCTTCCTTCTGGCCTACGTCGTTCAAGTCAGACTCGATAAAAGGGACCCGCCAGGGAAGCAGGTTCTGGCCATTAGCCAGGTGACAGGACCACAGGCCCACCGTTTGGCTCAGCTACAACGTCGTCGCCTCGTGCGCAGGACGCCGCGTCCGCTCCGCTGCCTGCTTCTTCGCCTGCTTCGTTCTGGCAGACATCTGCCATCTAAGCCCAGCGAAGCCACTCTTAAGGGTTGCCCATCCAGCGATGACCGCGTCAGTTGTTTTACTTGTGGCAGCAAGACAGCCAAAGGTCTGCCAACGCCGGCGAGTACCAAGATTTTTGATTCAGTAGACGAGGAAGATGAGGAGTTTGAACAGCTTGCCGCCTCCATGAGGGTGCCAGTTCGTCAGTCCGTGGGTGCTCCACCAGCACTTCCCGCCTGCTTTCCGGCCGCCTTTAACGGATCTGGCGACACCGTCGACGGTCTTCCGCCCGACGAGAGTTCTATCCTTGCCCGAACACAACTGTCTGACCAGCCAACTTACTTCGAGAAGGGACCCAGAGCAGACCAGGCCGCCTTTGAAGTGGACACCTACTACAGCGTCGAGGCTGTTGGCAATGTACTGCACCCCAAGTAAGCTCGAGTCCCGAACCTCACTTGACTGGGAAACGCAGGCGAGAGCTTGCCCCTCAACGTGCCGTCTGAATTGTCGTTGTAGGACGGGGAACAGTCCTTGCAGTCTAGATCAACGTCAACTACATACCACTGATAATTATAATCCCTGTGGTGATTACGATTATGATGGTGATGATGATGAGGAGGATGATTGTTCTGGTTTGTTTTATTCCGGTCGCGTATGTCGCGTCCATCAGCTACAATTATCAGTGTAGGCGGCGTCAACTAGTCTTTTCAGTCTCCTTCCCCCTTGAGTGCCTAAATAGGACTGCATAGACATCCCAGACGATTTCCAAATCCCATTTTGGCTTATAGCTGATGCAGTAGAAAATTCACCCGAATTGACCGGGACTATGTTGTCGCCTGGAAGAACTCTCAAGTGGGCTGGGATGGTTTCCCGCTTGGTTGTCTAGAGGGAAACAGACATCCTGCGTTAGCGGATTGAACGAAACTGGCGTCAGAGGCTGGTTTGTTTGTGTGTAAATTGAGTGTGAAGAATTCCTGCTCATCCTTGACTTCCCTCTCTCTCTCTCTCTTCGCGACCTCGTCGTGATTCGGTGGCAAGGCTGTGTAAAAGCGACTGACAAAGAAACTGAACTTAGTGGCTGACTTGGCGCGCCACAGCACGGCTTGCTCCCTCATACTCACGAACCAGACTACACCAGAGCTGGAGTTTGTCTGGTGCTCGGGGTCTGGCCGCTGCACTGAGAGAAATTTTGTGGAACCACGGGGGGCAGTAGAACCAGTGGGGACGAAACGGACGAACCATTAAGTACGGCGAGGCACCCGGGCGATTGCCGATCAGGCAAGGCGTATCCCATACCTTGGCATCCCTTAAACTCCAATTTCATGGACAACTTGCTCGTCACGTTCTGTTGGATAGTCTGTGGCCTTTTGCTTTCTGATTGATTGTTGTACGGCATTTCGTTGTCTAATGTTATGCGTATTCTGCCTAAAAAGAAGGTAACTTCCTTCTTTATTTCAGTAATTTGGAAGCCCCGAGTTACTCTCTGCCAGTTGCATTTTCGTTTTCGAGTTACGCGAGCTCACCTTCCCACTTTTTCCCCAGATTGAAGGGTCTTGCCTACCCTCGGAAACTGCTGATTGAACTGCGCCCCATTGCACAGAGAGCCTTTGGTACAGTGATTCTCGCGCGGGCTCCAAACTTGCCCGTTTCTATATCGCACAACCCCTCTGACGCAGTGCAGTGTGAGTTCCCACGCCTGTTCTTAGTCCTTTTTTGAGGGGCATTTTGTTTTCCCCTCTCACCTCACACATTCCGCAGCTTCCGGCGACACCATTATGCACTTTCGTTTACCCACACGCAGCTTCATCACATCCCATCCTCCCGTTTTCATAGCCACTACTGGGCCGTCAGTTTCGCCGACCACCTCTCCGTTGGTCGTTATCAAGACTCTCCACTTTAATGCTGACTCTGTCGCCCAGTTCTCCTTCCTCCGAGAGGCTGAACTGCTTGTGGAGTTCAATCACCCGAATATCCTAAAGGTTTTGGGTAAGTCTCCTTTCTGCTTCTAATCGTTCTCTCGGGGTTGCGTGTTTGTGCTCCCTTTCGGGCTGTTGTCAGCAGCCCGTGAGGGATTCTGTCCGGCTGTTTCTGCAAAAAATTCTTGTTGGAATAAAGTTACAAGACTAACTGTTTGTCACTTGAAGGTAGATTTACAAAGTGCACTGCAGTTGGGTTGGAGGAATTAACTAACAGCGTATTCATCCCTGTGATCGGGACTTATTGCTGAGCAGGGTTTCTCCTGTCCTCTCCCTCCTAGGACTCTGTGTGCCCCTCCAACCGCTCACCCTTGTCTGTGAGTACATGCCACGAGGCGATTTGAACAGTTGTCTGCGTCGTCTTCAAGCCGCGGGAGACCCCGGAGAAGAAAGTGCGCTTTCTGTTGACCGCCTACTTGGCATAGCTGCTGACATCTGCGAAGCCATGATCTATCTCGGATACAAGTCCTATGTTCATAGGTTTGTCCCGGTGTTTATACTCTCTGCCTCATGCCACGCCGACCTTTAATGAGTCACAGTATGTTCTCACCTTGCTGAGCCCTCCAAATTCCCCGACTTCCACCTAAATTTCCGGTATAGTGCTCGATCACTCTCATGGTGCTGCCCCCCCCCCTTGGTACATCTGCACTAGAGGCTCCACGTCCCGTGATGCGTGTCAATAGAACCAATGCTGATTTGAATCAGAAATTGACAATACGACTGCGCCACTACATTCTGACAGACATTAACAGTTCGACCATAGTTGCCGACGATGTCCACCGTGTGCTCTACAGCAAGGTTATAGCAGGCACGGTGAATCCCCTCCTTGCCTGATCCCGATGTCAAGGCGTAGTCAAGAAGACCAAAGACTGAAGAAAGCCCAGGTGACTGGCACGGCCGGGCCCACACCTAGGCATACCACCACACTTCCTGGTCCACAAAGCACACTGATCAGGATTTTAACCCAGAGGAAGCGCACACGCACCCACCGGTGGGGAATCAGGATCCAGAGAACTGCCAGCGCACGCCAGGCTACGAGGGCCATGGTTTTCTGAAGCGCGACATAGCATACGCACATAGTCCTATGAATATATGAACTGAAATGCATCAGCCTCAGCGGAATAGCCGCGTGATATTAACAAGCTGACAAAAGACAGTCAATAGCGTGGACACCGCTTCATTCACCATACCGACCGCACAGTTACTAGCTAAAAAGCACTTGAGAAACGCTGTAGGACGCACTGATAAGCCGAACTTGTTGCAGTTGCGTCGTGAAGCGGCACAAAGTCGCCGAAACAGTGTGATGCATTTGTCAGCTAACTTGCGCTTTCTAGCGTCTAATAGGATTCAATCAAACCACTGTTCAAAATCCGATTGGTGCCATCGTTTTGAAATATGTCCACTCACTTATAGACCTTGGCGGATTTTAACTGTTGAGACATCCAGCCTTCCTCCAAAAGAACTGATGTGACTTATCGCTTAAACTTATTCGCTCTCGCCTGCAGTTCTAGCCTGCCCTGGAATGTTATCTCGTCTCCCCTTTTTGGCTCCTTAATTCTGACTTGTGACGATCACCGGGACAAGTCTGTGCGGTGGTGACCCCAGTAGGCGAGGTAACTTAACAGAATGCGCTCCGATTCTTTAACATTTAACCTGAAAGAACGGCGTATCGGATTGTTTTTTGACCAGACCAGTCCGAGCCTTGGGGAGGAAAAATGACGCTCTTTGTCGCCGCACTTAATTGTCTACTTTTGACCTTTGCTTGTGTAGACCGTACTCTTGCCTATTGGAGGGTTTCTCGTGTTTGCACATAAATTCGTCTGGTAAAGCCCGTGTTTTGGTGTCTCCAAAAGTCAGCTCTCGCGTTTGAGGAACAAGAGGGTGTTCGGACACGCTGATTGCATGCACAGTACCACTTCAACTGCATCCTCTGATTGTCATGTTACACATGTCAGTGCTTGAGCCATGGATTTTTGCGGAAGAGGAGCAGGGCTACTTTATATGTACGACTCTTCACTGGGGTTTAAACCACAATAAGCAATCCAGCAGTTTCTTTTGATTTCTCGTTCTTCCTTCATATGTTACGCACTTAATTGTCTCCATTTTTATACCCTTGTCTAGAACTGGAGGTTGCTTTCAATGCGCTGCTCCATAAACTGTGTACCACCTTACAGCCTGACATGAAAGATGAAGGTCGTTTGTGTAGTTCCTCCTTCTAAATACCTTTGAGTAGGCAATGTAGTTGGGTTTTGTGCTTCCGACTTCTGAGTGGCCTGAGCGCGGTAGTTATTGACCATGCCGTACACTCCAGGACCTGTTAGCTGCTACCTAAAGCCTTCTCGCCCCCGCCCCCTCAATCGACCGTTTCTGTGTCTCGCGTTCGTTCGCAGTATTTTTAAGCATGTCGTTTAGGCGTGTGCACATTTTTTTCTTACTCTGCGGTCGTCGCCTCCCAAACTACCTCCACTCTATGTTTTTTTCCGTTTTCGGGTCATACGAATATCCACCCCAGCCCCCGTTCTTCTCGTCTCAACCCCGTCTCACCGTTTGCAATGCGCTAGGGAAGCCGCCTTTAAAACCAACCAAAAGTGCTTTCTGGCAGTATATTTATGCAGCTTTCCTATTTCACAGGGACCTTGCTACGCGGAGTTGCCTTTTGGCGACGGATTGGACAGCAAAGCTTTCTGACTTTTCCATGTGCCGTCTGGTAAATCGCGGTGCTGACCTCGTTGATAGGGGTGTCTCAGCGCTGCCCGTTCGTTGGTTGCCAGTCGAGTCTCTTCTCGATGGCATATTTAACTTCGATACCGATGTTTGGTCCTTTGGCGTTTTCCTGTGGGAGTTGTTCACCTTCGGCGCAGTCCCCTTCGAGGATGCCTCTGTTTCTGAGGTAGGTCTAATTAGAGCAATTTTGTTCTCCTTAGGTGCTGCCAACGTAACCCGCCTCGCGTTGCGGTCGCAATCGTCGGCCTGCGACAAATCTGAACGGTGTTATCCCCATGTGACCTTGCTTCTTTTGATTTTGCGAAACGCATTTTTGAGTCAACAGTGGTGGGATATGTTGCTGCACTCGGAAAAAAAATAGTTTAGTAGAATATCGCGGTAATGAAACTGGTAGGGCACTGATATTTGCACTCCCCCCCCTCCGTATTACAGATGCCCTAGCGCTAAACTCCCCGGGAGGGGTTAGGACACGAGAATAGGTATCCCCCCCCCCCTTAGAACGTGGCGCAAGTCCACCTGTTCTGCTGGGGGCGGATGGATCCTGACTAGAAATCGGAAAGACGGGACCTGTGTGTTAGCCTGAGTGCCACCCGGCGCGTCTACGGGGGGCACTTCATGTAAAGCCCTCGTGCATGACGGATCAGCAGCCGCATACTGTGACATGGATGGTCGCAGATATAGCAAATCTTGGTTTCTTCGAAAAAAAAAAGAGTTAAGGACCACAGTAGTGTTACATGCCTACCGTTCCTCGCCATCCAATGATGCTTTGGTTCCGCGATCCGACTCAATCCGTTAGCCTTAAAGTGGTGTGTTGGAGACAGGCGCGGAGACATCCACCCCAATTTCCCAAAACCAAAGAAAACACCCCCCATTAGGGTCCCCCAAGCAGCCGTTGTCAGCTTAGCGACTGCTTAGCCAAGGCCAATGACGCCTATCTTAGGAATGCCCGACCCAGTAATCATAACAATGTTTTTCGAGGTATGTCTAAAGAGAACTAGAGGTAATTCGTGTAGATCCCTCTCCAGGGTGCACTTTCCAGATTAGTGAGGCGATGAATCAGCAACAGACTGAAGGCATTGAGTATTTTGAGCGCTTCCCCCCCCCATAAGGTTCATTTTACGAGTGATCTTTTGCTTATGTGGAATGTGTATGATTATTTTAGGGCGATATATGTTGCATAAAGCAAGACCTGAGTAGGTTTCCCTACTTCCCATCCAGGCGTAATGTAGCTTTGACGATGGTTATTTTACATCAAGACGTATAGAGGAATGTAGGGAGTTGTCTGCGACGAGAACAAGACCGCGTATTCAACAGGCCGCGGGGAAGGAGGCATGCGGAATGCCTTCCGAATCTCGGTCTTGCATGTTTTTCTGAAATATTTCCAGATGAAGGCGAAATTTCGAGTTCCAAGTATATGCACAAGTGAAGAAGAAGATTCGAGCACCGGAACACTTTGTTTATTGTCCTGAACTTTCAGACTCGTACAGGAGTCCATCGTCAGAGGTAGTGGCAGAAACAGAACAAGCGGCATTTATAAGGCACGTAGGCCCAATCATCGACCGACGGCGCAAGACTGGAGGTGACTACGCAGGGCCCTGTACGCCGGGGCCAGATCGATAGATCGATTGACCGGGTTCTCATCCAAGGCCCAGGCTTCAACTACTTCTCGGCCTGTTTTGTTTCTGGCGTGGGCGACGATGGACTCCTGTACGAGTCTGAAAACTCAGGACAATAAACAAAGTGTTCCGGTGCTCGAATCTTCTTCTTCATATTTTCAGATGTTGTTGCTGCCAGGTGCCAAATGTGCCACCAGTAATTGGACCAAGGGAGAAACATTCGCTCCGTCAAGGTTGTATAACCCCCAAGGAATTGTACTGCATCGACGCAAAAGACATTCCAGAAGCTCGCAGAATCTAGGTCCAGCCACATAGCGTACAATTCACAGGTCCTACTGCTTAACTAGGACATGCTTCGAACCATTTTCCAGGTTCTTTGTTGGCGCCCTATGTTGCAAATTTGTGAATTTTAATCCGTATGCGTCGCTCTCTACGCATTCTCACAAATATACCATTGCTAAAACAAAATCAGTAAACTTGTGTCAAGCTGGTATGCTACAGTTAAATACGGTGATGCTTAATCGGAGAAATGATGCAGTAAGGATTACTTAGACAGTAGGTAGGCTAACTCATGAAATGTCAACCGAAATTCCGGAATACGTTTTCGTTTCGAAAAGATTAATTAGGTAGGGTTGTAAAACTGGTCAGCCTGCAAAATAATTCTATAATGTTTCAGTTACCACGGAATGCCGGCTTTCGGATGAACTTCCTTCCGGCTGCATGCAAAAAGCTGCACTCTGTAAAAACGACTACTTAAGTAGCATGCATTTTTGTCATCGATTTTCGATTCCCCTAAAAATTCAATTATATTTCATGCAAAACATGCATAAAAATATTCATTCTTTTGCTCATTAGGTAGATAATTACGTCTTCTAATTTTATATTCGGAGGGGCATGATTCGGTTTTAAACAACTTTCTAATTGTGGGACTTTTAAATACCGTGGGAATGGCCGTTCATAAATCGTCATATCTCTGTCTTTACCAATGTGACTTGTAAAGTTAGCATTGTGGATCAAATCCACTGCTTAATTTTATGAACCGTATATGGTCCCCCTTTATTACCGTAGAGAAATGTGTGGTTTTCCATACGCGGAAAATATACGCCTTGTAGTTTGGACACCCTGAATCCAAGTGTGACGGTAAAGCGGGTTCAAAATTATTCGGGAATTGGAAAACTTTTTTTAAACCAAAGTATACCCTTCCTTCGAGTATAAAATCGAGAGAGGACGTGATTTTCTACCGAATAAGTAAAATAATTGATATTTTTCTGCATGCTTTCCATGGAATATACGGGAGGATACGGGACGTTCTTGTTCCCGTATCCTCTCAAGGGGCCCACACAAGCAACCCTTACCAACTATATTTCCCGCACTACTTAGTCCTTTCGCTTCTGCATCCAGGAAGCCGATTTGCAAAAAACAAAACTATTCGCGAGCTTCTTTGTCAGTATGATATTACAGTGCTAATTTGGCTTTCACTGGACTTGTCAGCTCACTTCGAGGGGAAGGGGGGGGACTTCTCTTGCTGAAACTGGCTTCGCCCTTCTTCAGTCTCCTCTGTCTATCTCCTGTCCGTGTAGATAATCAAAGGTCTGCTAACTGGCAAACGACTTTCCTGTCCTGACGGATGTTGCCCGGCCGTCTATGAATTGATGCTGCAGTGTTGGTCAGATGACCGCTCCCAACGTCCTACATTCCTTCACATAAAGAAGACTCTCTCTAGTTTGGCTGCGAGGTAACGACGAACAAACAGACTTCCACGCCCATCTCTGCCACCTCATTCTGCAGTCGACTTTTTCCTGCTCAACAACCAGTATAGTCGACTGATGAACGACAATCATTCCCAAAACCGCCGATGTATTTTACCGACTTTTGCCCCTTTTACCCTTGTTCTTGAGCCCTCTTCTTTTACTTAAACCTATCTGAAATGTTTTATTGCGAAGCTTGGTGTTCAGGTTCTCTTCTCCCGGGTGTTGTATTTTACTGGGATGGGATTTTTTGACTTCCTGACAAAATAACATTCCCCGACCCTTTAATGCTGCTACCGGCAGTGTAGGGTACCACTCGATAAACGTAATTGGGTCTGATGACAATTTCCGGGTAGCAGGTCGTCATCTAGCTCGCGACCTCACTGTCTGTCGCTCTTTAGCCCGTTTTTTGTTAAAGAGCGGAAAGTAATCAGGATTTCGTGTCGTCCTTTGCCCTTAATGGGAATGGTCTCTTCGGAGGAAAAGTCTTGTCTGTCAGTTTTCGGGCTATCATTGTAGGAGCAGTCAGAAGTTTCCTGTCTGGCATGCATTTGCTTCGCGGAAGGCCTTTCTCAACCAGTTTTTGCATACACAGATCTCTACGCTGCTTTTTGAAGTGAGGACTGACCTATGAACTGGTTAAACAAGGCTGCTTCGTTGAATACGTTACTGAGTTCGACTCAAGTTTTCGATCCATTGTTTGGGAAGCACCTCTACGTTCTTGATGATTGTTCTTTAGTCAATTAGCCGGAACTTCGGCCACTTTCCGCACATCCCTCACTGTGACTTAATGGGTAGAGCATTGTTTTGCTCACCAGGCCGCCAGGGTTCGACCTCTGAGCTAGTTAGTCGCTCCACACCAGTTAATATCAAAGTGAAAATCACCATTTTTTGTCGCAAGTATCTTTCGTCAAGTCTGCTTATCTGAATCGACCCACTGGACGCCTGATGCCTACCTGGTATTTCAAGTTCAGGAGCAGGTGGTTTGTTCGTTTAGCACCGATTTTGTCTGCATACTCTCTTGCCCTCCCGACTGCTCCGGAGCTTATGTTTTTCCTAGGTGATACTGGATATTACCGAGGCCTCACGTTTGACCCGCTCTACTGATAAATTGCTGGCCAGGTTTGCGTAGTCACTGCAACGAGAGCCATGATTTGGACTTTCCCGAGGGACAAAAAAGACTATGTTATTACCGACAAAGGCAAGGGAGACTGCAACGACCATTTCTGACTTATTAGCCGTCGTCAGCCTCCTACCATTGTATATTCCCGATCGAAATCGACAGGGCAACGTGCTCGTGACCCAGTGGTTAGAGTCGTGGACTTCTAATTAACAGACCGCGAGTTCGAGCCTCGGCTGCTCCACACTTCGGGGTTGGGTATGACTGGCTGACGACGGCTAATAAGCCAGAAATGGCCATTCCAGTCTCCCTTGTCTTTTGTCGGTAATAACATACTGTCTATATCATGCGCCGCTGTGCGGCTCCTGGTTGGACTCGAGAGAGAGAGCCCTTAAGGCACAACGGAATGGGTGAGTTCTGTATGAACTATCGGTGAGCGCCCCTACCATTGTATATTCCCGATCGAAAACCGACAGGGCAACGGGCTCGTGGCCCAGTGGTTAGAGGCGCGGACTTCTAACAGGTCGCGAGTTCCAGCCTCGGGTGCTCCGCACTTCGGGGTTGGGTATGACTGGCTGACGACGGCTAATAAGCCAGAAATGGTCGTTGCAGTCTCCTTTGTTGGCAATGCCATTCAGCCTTTATCATGCGCCGCTGTGCGGCTCGAGAAAAGACCCGTAAGGCACAACGGAACGCGTGAGTTCCGTAAGAACGATCGGTGAGCGCCCCCCTACCAAAAAAGACTGTCTTGGTGGTTATATTTGCAGGATAGTTTGTAGCTGGGACGCAGGATGGTGAGTGTTGGGGCTGGGATAATGGCCGTACCCTAACCACCGCCATTCCAAAAGCCAGCCTCAGTGAGGAACAGTGACAACAGTAGGAGATGCTTCTTCTGTGCAGAGGCCCGATGACTGTCTGAGCAGGTGGCCGGTTCCGCAACAATGGCATAGCAGCTAAAGTCATTGTTAGTATTCTTTAGATTTTCTCGATTCAGTGCTGGCTTATTCATCGGAATAGACGCGCCCGAGGTCAAAGCTATGTCAGAAGACAGTCCGGATAACTCGGTTATTTGTGGTTCTATAGCGATTAACAGTAAGATTAGCGGAGCACGATGGAGTTAGTAAGGCGGGGGGATAAATTGAAAGGTGTACGTACATTCGAGGTGATTAGACGAGCAGTCAGCGAATGACGCCAGTGTGGTGGTCGGTTTAAAAGCGAGCGGAGACAAACACAGTAGACAATGAACGATGAACAAAGAATGGCGAATAGGGGTACAGAGACAAAGGTAGGTTATATGAGTAAAGTCTGGTTACTAACAAACGGTTAGTAGCAAAGAAGAGAAGAATAGACATTGACATCAGGGATGTCACGGTCATGGATTGCTCTAACCGCTACCAACATCAGACCAGGCCCTGTAGAGGAGGGGAAGATAGACGCCAATAAGGGTTAGCCTACTTGCGTAGTCTCATGCGCGTCCGTCTACCCATACTGCTCTTGGTCCATCTAATGCCCATTCTCGGGCGGATGTGCCCCAGCTGCGTGTGACCCAGACCCCCCCCCCCCCAATGTGGTGACCGCTGCTGGCAAACATGGCTCGGGTGCACGTATGCGGCCCGCGCCGTGACCAAAGATAACGACTGACTCTTCCAGTTTCCGCCATTGACGTCTGAGCTGCTTGCACTTACAAGGCCAGAGTAAAAGACGGTCCTACCAATTCCGTCTCGTCGACCTTTGTTTTAAAAAACTGAGCGTCCTCAACAGTCGCACTTTGCCAGTGGAATCTGTTGGTAAGGCAGGTTGTCAGCCGGACGCCATGCGTGCGTCCGGTGCCCATTGGGACAACAGCCCTATTGAGTTGGTTGGGGGCGTGTCCGCGTCGGACTTTGAAGTAAGTGGCCGGTTCGGATGACTGTGGCTTGTGAACGCCATGCTGAGCCGCGCGGTGTCAACGGTCGCACGGACGCGATAGGAGCGTATAGCAGAACTAGCCTGCACGAGCTCCAAACGAGGACCTTATGTTGGACCGTAAAGGAGCTATCTTATTTTTTCTCCCGCCCGCTGTGTACCGGATGGCTACGGATCTCTCTCAAACGTTCAGGCATGGGAGATTTTCTAAGTAATTTGTACAGTAGTAACTCCATGGGACCCCTTTACAATTTAATTGCGCAACTAATAAGATTCCCGTATGTTCATGTTCTATTCCCCTGATCCACCATTAAAGTTTATCCTTAAAGAAGAAGATGGCAGACTCTCGTGACGTACGCGCGATTTTTTTTTATTAAAGTAGCGTTCAGTCAAAAAGCGTTAACAGTAGATGCAGAACTCTCAAGTGAACGTCGGCAGACGTTCCGGCTGCAGGAACTGGTTCGCCTTATTAAGAAGACGCCAGTATCGGCAACCGCTCTGCTCCTCGGAAAACATGGAATAGGCTGTGCTCTGTCGGATTCCAAGTCCGAATCCGGGGAGCTGGGTTTGGGTAGCTTTTTTGTGAATTTGCGTCGTCTGCCCTCGAGAGGCGCAGAACCCTTGAATGTGGGTACAGTCTTGAGCGGGCCTTTCTGATCCACTGAGGATGAGGCCTCGCTTGTAGGACTAGATGCACCCATTCCAGTCGCCGTAACACTCGACACTGGACCTGTGGCTGACTGGCGCTGCATCATCGCAACACTGCAATTGCTCAATGGCGTCAGCTTGTTGAAGTTGGTCTCCTTCGACTTGGTAATTTGTAGCATCTGTGCACCGCTGCCTTTCCTAGCAAACGAAGACCTTGAGGTTTGCGACCCTGGCGAGTTGATTCCAGTACCTTGGTTCCCCTCCTGAATGCTCAGGGGAGCCTGATAAACATCTGTAGATGCGGTATCACCGATGTCTGATTGGAGGGAAGGATTTGGATCCGTTGGATTATTTTGAAAAAGTTCGGCTGACATGGCCCTCTCCACTTTCTCTGAGAGTTGGGCATCGCCTAGCGTGTCGGTAACATTCTCCAGTGCCTTCCTGACAGCGCACTGCGCTCTCGTGGTCAAAGCAGCCTCTTCTGATAGGGCCCTCTCCAAGTTATTGGCGAGCTCAAGGTCGCTCAACCGACCAGCAACGTTCTTGACCGCTGTTCTAACTATAGACTGTGCCTTTGTGGCTAAAGAAACCTCTGGCTTTGTGTGAGAAGGTCTCTGAGGGTCACATTCTGCAAGCGATGGATACGTCCCACTAAAGGGTTTCTCAGTACTCACTGAATTAGCTGCAGAGTTCTTCTCTATCGTTATGACGGGTAGCTCCTCGAGACTGAACAGCTGAATTGACCGTAAGTTGTTATCAGATAGAAAAACAAAGTCTTCCGCGTAGGGCAATACACCCAACTTTCTCTGATACCCTTCAAGCCTGTCCTCTTCGAGGTCGTAATCGAGTCTAGGTCCCGGCAAGATGTCTCCTTCTGCATACTCGAACTTCCCCTCCTCAAAGACCACGTTACTATGAGCAGGGTCCAGCAGCTTATTCGCTTGGAATAGTTCCTCGACGGAAGGCTCATCTGTCACATCCTGTGCGGTCAGAAATATAGTCTCCAAATGTCGTAGAAATTCCGAAAATGCAAACACATCCTCCCTATCAAGGTTTTTTGTGGGATCATCAGCTATTTGAGGCCTTAACTTTTGATAAAAATCCCGAATGTGTTCCTGAAAGTCGCTAGAATTGTTCACATTCGAGCCGGCGTGCTGGTGTGTTGCCGCCTCGTTATTTAACGCCGGACCTAAATCATCATAGACTGGGACTTTTTTGAGAGCCTCATACTGCAGTTTGAGTGGACGCAGAAGAAGTTGCCAGCGTGACAGTAGATAGGTTTTGACCTCAGATCCTGCCCCGACCAAATCTTGCACCAGGTTCATGCAGGCCGCGATGCCATTCCAACGTTGGGCGAAAGGATCTGCTTCGTAAAAGACTGTTCTCATGGAACTGAGGCCGCCATGGCGCAGGCTTTTAATGAGAAAATCGGATCTGCTGTGTTTTATCAAATCTCTGGCAGCCAGGTATGCTGTCCTTCTGACAGATTCATTACTTGAAACAAGTCGTTTCACGAGATTCTTCAGAAGGCTGGTATCGGGGATGCTTTGGAGGGGACATGTCCACTTGATACGGCCCCTGTTGATTGTGTATTCTCCCTCAAAAAAGGTTGTCATTTTTTACAGATGAGACATAAACACTTCGTACGGACAGAACAGAGGGCGTGACACAGCAGGGGACCGTTTAAAATCTGTCAAGACAGGGCAGCTCCTCCAGGTCTACAATTCAGTGGCCGTCCTGTGATTATTGATTTTTTGTCGCGCAATTTTAAGCACCTGCAGAAATGGTAAGTAGGAGAAAGCTGCTCCAGTTGAATAAAACCGAGGTACCGGTTGGAAGGGGGCCCTTTATTTAGAGATCTCAAATGCTACTGTGGAAGTTGGGTGTCCTTTACGAAAATTATCGTGCTCGAATCCTAGTAGTGGCTCACACCTCTCCAAAAGGCATTGTGATAACATGAAAGCACAAACTTCATCTTTTGCTTTGCTGGGTTTGTTGAATCCGGTGGGGCAACTGCAGGGAAGTGCCGACTTAGAGGGAGAGAGAGAGAGAGCGATTCGAGCGTAACAGTAAGTTGCTGGAAAGGGGGTCGACGGTAATGAGAGGAAGGCACACCGGCCACCTTCACCAGCACGCAGTTACGCCACCACCATCCCGGGTCCGAGTGCCAAAAGCGCTTCTTCACTCAAACAACCCTTTACAGGTCGTGAGGTGTTACAATCTCAAATGCTACTGTCGAAGCTGGGTGTCTTGCGAAAATTACCGTACCCGAATCCTAGTATTAGCTCCCACCTCCCCAAGAGGCATCATGCTAGCATATAAACGCAAATTTGGGATTTTGTTTTGCTGGATTTGTCGAGTATGTTATGTAAAGAAGATGAAACGTATTTTGGCAAACTACTAAAGGAAACCAGGGTGTTATTAAGAAATGTTGGCAAAACGCCATTTTAACAAATTTGACATTTAGGATGCATCGTTGTAATTTTTCAGTTGTGGAAGCTGCTTAACAAAGTTTAAGAACACAAGGCCAGGCCACCGCCACTTCTTACGCACTATGTAATTACTGGTTTACTAAGCCATGAACCTTGGCAACTGCAGATTTCAGTCAGATGCTTATGAGTTCGAAATAGGGGACCGTACATCATGGACTCTCGTGTCCGCTGTCACTGGTTAGCGATGCCGGAGGTACTCCAGAGTCAGCACGTAGACTACTTAAAAGACTTCAGCGGCTCCCAGTAACAAAATTTCGCCAGCTGAACGGGAACTAAACTATTAGTTGTTTTCGTTCAGTTTTTTTTAACGACGCTGGTGGGTATCCTCATATCCTTATGAACAAGCGGGCATCCATGCTTCACGGGAGCAGGTGAAAAAGAAAATATGCACATCGTGCTCACCAGAGCTCACCAGTCATAGAACTGCGTGCGCAAAGAACAATGCTTTGATTTTTGCCGCACGTGGGAAGGCCTCTCTGTTATTTTTTGGGTGTATTGCATTGCAAGGGCGACCTGACGAGGCAGTTCCCTCTTCCATTGGTGGTCTTCCTACGTTTTGCATCTTCTAACCACTGTAGGATAAATACCGTTAGCCGACTGACAACGTCTACTGGCCACAGATCAGAGGGCACAGAGGGAATCTCAAACAGACCTTACAGTCACCGCGACCCAAAGTTATTTGAAAGGCCTCACTCCTTGTCTGGCAGTAGATCAAGCATTACAGGACCTATTCCACCAGTACTGTGGCGAAACATGTGCGGTTTGTCGAACGTAACTGCCTCAGTGACAGTTGTCAAGGCTATGCAACCACCTGGCTTGATTTTACAAAAGACAGGATCTAACCGAAATCAGTCAATCAGTATTCGTACTATTCTGACAACCCTAGATCCCTGTTTCCCACGCATCCATGTAAGTGAGCTGTTGATTATCCCTTCAGTGACACTCAGGTGTAGAGACGGAAGCCATGAAATAACAGTTTGAAATTGCCATGCAATTTCACCGTACCTATTAAAATATGTCAATGACTGAGTCTTCCGGTAGTCACTTCGTGGTTTCCAAGTTGTCGTCAGCGTATAGATACAACCGCGCAGTTATTTGAATTTTGCACTGACTCACACTAGACACCCTTCAGAAGCGAAAAGGTAGATTCCATGTATTTTGCATGACGGGAAATCGCCAGACATCAAGGTACTTAAGAATATCCACAGTGGCATTATCAGCTCAACATCCAGCCTCGCAGACTATTAATCAGAAAGTACACAGCCTCAATACTCCGACCGATTAAATATTCAAAATGGTTTGACCTGGGATGGGGCCGTTGACCACAAGCAAGATCACCTTTCCTGTAAAAGTTCTAACTTACGCCCTCATCGGTAGACTGACCTAAAAGCCGATTCTCGGCGTCGATTCTTACGCCGCTCGTAATGCACACTGCCACCTTGTCCATAAGGTCGTATATAGCGTACACACAGATTCTAGAATTCATCCGCTTGTCCTCCGAGAATTAGCTGACGTACTGTGTGAGCCGATGTGCATGATATTTCAGAAGTCCATGGAAGAAGGCGAACTGCCGGAGGAATGGAAAACGGCCCATATTCCTCCAATCTATAAAGGCGGATCCAGGCTGGAGCCCGAAAATTACCGTCTTATTAGTTTAACCTGCATTTTGTGCAAGGTCATGGAACGACTTATTAAAGGACATTTAATGTCGTATCTGGAGCAGAGGGACCTGCTGTGTGCTACTCAGCACGGATTTCGTAGTGGTCACTTCTGTCTTACAAGCAGTCTTTATTCGCAGGAAAAATGGACAAGGGCCATAGACGGGGGCCGTCCAGGGGACGTCACCTTCTTTGACTTTAAGAAGGCGTTTGATAGCAGATATTTGGCAAGTTCGTCAGACCGCATTTGGAATACGGAATGCCATCATGGATGCCCTGGATGAAGAAAGACAGTGATGCCATAGAGCTGGTGCAACGACGGGCCGCAAAACTGGTGGACGGTCTCAGGACTCTGTCATACCCAGAAAGACTGATCCAGCTAAACTTGTTTCCCCTATCCTAAAGACGAATGGCGTGTGACCTGTTATGGACATTCCGCATTATCCACGGGCATGAATGTTCGCTCAAATCTGAAGAGTTCTTGGGATTCACGATCATGAGTCACCAGCGCGGTCATCCGTACAAAGTCAAGCGGGAGCGTACACGCCTACACCTTCGGCCAGCGTGTTGTTGGACCGTGGAACTCACTCCCAAGTGAAATAGTAACATCTGATACAATGGCTGTGTTCAAAAGGCAGCTGAATCGTCTGATCTTTGACAAACGACGACTCTCACTGCAGGACTATCTGCGGCCAGCCATAAATTTCATTTCTTGATTTCATCCCTATGCAACACATCCCTGACGTTTGATGAAATTTCCTCTCCCGAACTATGCAAATGGCTGCACTTTATGCTGATTGTATATAACTGCACTTATAATTTCATATGTACATTGAAAAGACCGCCTGTAGCACCCTTCGCGGTCCCGCACTGTAAAAACGTGTTCCGTAAACAAATATGTTACTGGCCAAATTTTAGTAAGTTGTGCATTTAACATTTATATTGTGTGTACCGTTCTCAATACGGTTATCAATGGCGGCGTTTTTACCCTCAAATACACTTAAAAAACGCTACACTGTATCAGTAGAAGTAAATCCCCATTATGTTGCCGTGTTTTCTTTTTCTACGGTCTATTGGAATACACTGTCATAGCTTAGCTTCGGATGTATCATTTACGGGGTAGACAGCTAAACGTCGTCTGAACCACTATGGACCAAGGAAATGAGTATGATGAATACGCTGTCGGAAGTGTCAACTTCGAGGCCAAAGGGCTCGCTGAAAGAAGTCGATTTAGCAATAGTGAAAGTGTATTTACAAAATTCTCCATAGGCAGAATGGAGGTATCCACGGCTAGGATTCGGCTATCTTGACTGTTTTCGTCTTGCCAGCGCGTTTGGCCGACTTCTGCTGTTGCTGCTTCTGTTTTCGGCGTATCGCAAGTTTCTTCTCCCACTTCTCTTTCTGAAGGAGTGAATACTGCCGACGCTGTTTCCTGTAAAGGGGCAAAGACGAAATAAACTTTTCGTACAAAAAATAAGCCTTTAAGTGACCTACACAGCGTCTGCCCCATTGGGCTGCTTAATAGGCCCTAGACATCATGCAGTGATCCATGAGTTCAAACTCTCTCTCAGTCGGAGGCCCCTGACTTCGAGTTGTGCCAATCTGGCTAAAACTAGAGGTTACACTCACATTACCGGTGTTCACCGGTCTGACCCTGACTACGGGTATACGGAACGCGGGCGCTCCAGGCCTAGTGGTGGTTGAATACAAACAAGTCAACAAGAGCCACCGCAGTTTCCCTTGTCGCTGTCGGTAATACTCTCAGTGAGGTTCATTGATTACCCAATGCGGCAAGATGACGTCACACAATCACTTAGGTGAGTCAAAGTGAAGAAAAGGGCATGTGGTTGTACCGTGGACTGTAACACGACGAATCGAGCCAACGGCATGAAAGGTACGGACTGTCTTGTGCGTTATTCCCGCCATGAGAATGTTAACTGCTGTTAGACAGCAGAGACCAAACGCATGTATCGTAAACTGCGAGACGAATTTGCCAGCAGTTGTTTTAGAACATTCACAGTAGATTCTGCAAGGAGGAAGCGAAGACAAAGGCAACACTACGGGACACCATGACTGTGTTATTTTCCATTCTTTTAAGTTTTCCGATTTGCGCGGTGGGGTGACATGAGGCCTCGATGTTTAATGCAATTACAGGCTGAGTAATGAGTGGGCTGGACACGACTTAGCCTTGTCCCATGGTGCCACTGAAACAGCAGATCATCTTGAGTCTGTGGGCATTCGGAGGTAGACTGCATTTTCTACCTCATGAACAAACAGCACCACCTTGTCTTCGTAAAGTTAGGATCGGAACCTATAGTATTTTCAGTTCCTGAAACATGTGGATTGTATTACTGAAGTCGTAAAAGCCTAAAATCAAGATAGTTAGGTTGCCATAACTACTACTACAAAGGCATGCGAAAGGCAGCAGTGTGTATCAAGGTGTGTGTGCACAAGATGGGGAATGTTGACGGGAAGACGTGACCGAAGTCAGGATCTCTGCAAAAGTCCTCTGCTTATAGAAGCGAAGAGACGAGTCCCAGGAAGCAGTCTTGAAGAAGGAGACACGATCGCTGGGACAAGATCTTTATTAGCCTGACGTTTCGGATTCCTGCTCGAACCCATCATCAGAGACAAAAGCACAAGAGTCTGCAGTATTTATAGGATGCAGTCGCCATGCTACCGCATTCCTATGAATATTCACGGCCCCCCCCCCTTCAGCCGGGTTCGTTGCACTTGGTGTGCTGACTGTAGGATGGCCGACATTCGCGTGGTTATTTGCTGCGATTTCATCACGTGCGCTGGATGTTGGTGTGATGATTGCTCGACCATCTGATCCACCGACCCTGGCGCTGGGAAAAGTGTTCACCTGTGAGCTCCCCGCGTGGCCAATTACTCCGCCTAGGCGAATTCTCAGCACCGGGTATGAAGGGGAAAGATCATAGCACTTGTTAATGAACTGGGGGCCAGTAAACCATGACTCAGGCAGCTCCCGGCTCACGCTGTTACTACCCCCAGTTCATTAACAAGTGCAATGACCTTCCCCTTCCATACCCGGTGCTGAGAATTCGCCTAGGCGGAGTAATTGGCCACGCGAGGAGCTCACAGGTGAACACTTTTCCCAGCGCCAGGGTCGGTGGATCAGATGGTCGAGCAATCATCACACCAACATCCAACGCACGTGATGAAATTGCAGCAAATAACCACGCGAATGTCGGCCATCAAACAGTCAGCACACCAAGTGCAACGATCCCGGCTGAAGGGGGGAGCCGTGAATATTCATCGGTATGTGGTAGCATGGCGACTGCATCCTATAAATACTGCAGACTCTTGTGCTTTTGCCTCTGATGATGGGTTCGAGCAGGAATCCGAAACGTCAGGCTAATAAAGCTCTTGTCCCAGCGATGGTGTCTCCTTCTTCAAGTCCTCTGCTTAGTTTAGTTTGTGGTTTTGGTTACAGTCGCCAGTTCCAGGCAGCAGGAGAATAGCGGTGGCGGAGGTCCGTCTGTACCACTAGGAGCGGCGACAGTCTGGGTCGACCAAACGGCATAAATGACTAGCTTGATTTGCAGATAAAAATCAGATGGCTTTGACTAACAACATAACCATGGTAAGTTGTAGGAAAGGCAGTATCTGGTAATAGAAAGAAACCAAATCAAAGACGAAGCTTACTTCATGTAGTCAGCATTAGCCAACAACTCGTCAACCAGGGTTTTCTTCCGCTGCTTCCGCGGTATGCGGTCGTAGAAGGAGCCGGGATCATCGGCCACTACACCCACCTGCGTATTGGGAGAAAAAAATCAAAGGAATAGATGCGAGTAAGCAGTAGTTATCGCCATTCTCGCAAGCTAAACAGGACCCAGTTAGACACAGGCACGTCGTTTGGCCTACCTGGAAGTGGCTGTGACGACCGTCAGCCTTCCGAGTGTGCAGATCCTGGCCGAGAATTTGTCGCTTTGCGATGAGCTCCAAGTCTGCTTTCACTTCTGGAGTCAGCTCTCCCTTTGGCAGGCCATACCACTTCTCCAAATGCGCCTTCTTCTTTGCCTTGGAAGGTTAACGAAGATGAATCGAAAAGGAAGAAAAAAACTTTTGTTGAAAGACCCTTCGGCAGGTATGTAGGACATCGGAGAAATACGAGGCACCCAAATAAGTGCTTTTTCTAGAAAAATGTCCCAGATTACTCCATACAGAATTATTTGCAGAATCGTAAAACTGCGAGATGCAAGGCCACGTTGATGGGTGGAGAAGTCTGCAGCTACCCTCAACATGAGGACAAAACACCGTGAACGGTTTCAGCGCGTTCAAAGGCAATCTTACATGTGGAGAAAATGGGAAGGACTTTCCTCTGGGTGCTTAAGGCGTTACAATAGATCGGATGGACAATAGAGGCTGAGAGACGAGCCCCAGGAAGCAGTCGTGAAGGAGACACGATCGTTGGGATAATAACCTTACTCGTCTGACAATCCGAAACGTCAGGCGAATAAAGCTCTTGTCCCAGCGGTCGTGTCTCCTTCTTCAAGAAGAGCTCCGGCCGTCGCACCATGGGAGGAAGTCAGTGTACTGCCAGTGCCGTGGGAGAACCACGTTGATGAGGATTGGAGGAAGTTCCGTAGGTTAATATGTAGATCGTGATAAAAACTGTCAAATGTCGCATCTCAACCTTGACGACTCATTGCATTCCCAACTACTGTATATTAATCCAAAGGCCTTGACTGGTATACGGAACAGAATAAAAGCAGATGAAAGTCTCAAGATCCCAAGCTTGAAAGGTCAGATTGTGAACACCGCCCCTTCGATAAGCGTGAGAGGCGAAAGAAGACGTCCAAGTGGACTGCTTTGGATCAAAAACACTCCAGACTGACTTATTGGCAGAGTAAGCTACATAACCAAAAAGTTACCCGGCGTTCGCGTTTAACTTCACGCATGGACTGTAGAGCAGGCACAGACTGGGCATAGAAGAGATTCTAAAATTTCGGAAGAGTAGAGAGGACACACTCATAACGAATATACTGTTTCAGAAGTTGATGTATCTTGAACGGTTGCGGTCGACGTAGGCTTATCATCGAGATTATTGAGAGTTCCGAGCAGAGACCAGATTTTTTGTTCTTCTTCGGGTGTGTACTTCAGTTTCTTTTGTTTGTAAGGCTTGTGAAGCAGGGAGTAGGGCACCGGAGAGTCTTTGAGATATTCAAAAGAACAATCTCGAAGCTTGAATGGAGGTTGCCAGCTGAAATTGGGTGGGTGAAATGAGAAGTTTGATGGGAGAAGTGCGTAACACAGGGATAAATTTGGAGGGGGTTCATCTCTAAACAAGTACAGCACATTCTTTTTTGCGCTTATCAAGTTCACGATAGAAAACAACCTGGAAACGAAATGACACTACCTACTCTGTGCCTCAGGCCACGGAATAACAGCTCATGTAAGGTTACAAAGTTAGCAAGCTGTTTGGGAGGGGTTGACTGTATCGCCGTTGTCTTATGTGAAACTGTGGCTGCTAATACTTCGCATTTGCAGTAGCAAACACCAATGTTAGTTAGGCTGGCACCAGAGTCCACAGGATCACAAATTCGTTCGGCCAATACTCTGCGACCGTCTGGCGAGTCCTCAGAACTCATTGGCAAGTTGGCGTTTCATTCATAAACGGCGAAAACATTGGGGTCCAGCAATCTCTCCAGGCCTGCTTTAATCACATCTGCCCACTATTTTAGTTGTCCCCAGCGAGGTGATGAATACTCGGACAGGACCATAAACAAATGACATCACGGATGAGTCCCAACACGGATTAAGAGAGTGCCTGATCGAACCCTCTGAGGCGGCGACCATTTATGCATGATGAGCAGATGTCCCTAAACGACGATTGAGTTCTCCGTTTGATAATTTATCTATGAATCAAAGACTGTAATAGTATTCGCAGAAAGCACCTCAACCCTCCTCAAGTCAGCAGTGCGTGGTGGCCAAGTTTCGCAACCAGACTGCAGAAGTACTACCTGTTGTTGAGCTTCGCGGAGAGACCACACACTCCCAAAGCCCACAGAAAATGTTCGGCGCTAGTTGTATACGGTGTCATATCCTCCCTACAATGGGTCACGTGGTGGATAAGCTGGACCACTATGGCACCCTTTAGTCGGGCTCCACAAGGTCCGTGCATCCCATAATGCCACACACGACGGGCTGTGGTTGCACGCCCTGGCGCAGACCCAACGCCGCGCAGGCCATTTGTGCTTAATCCCAGCATCAAATTACTGATAGGCTCGGGCAGTAGGCCGCGGACTGCGAGAAGAGACAGTGAGGTCGACTCTGGAGACTACGTCCTAATGGCAAATCATCGCATTTTTAACTATAAACAATTCGATGCACTTTTGAACTGCCGTGCTGCGCTAAAAGTCATGGCTTAGAAGGCTGCCAACAGCCAGGATAACTCGGTCCTCCTCTCAGGACGGAGAGTCAGACTGCAATAGCTCCTTCTTCACGCGGCCTCTATGGCGCTCCAGCACAGATAGGATCCGAACCGCCCCTTGTTTCAGTGAAAACCTGGCCCATCGTCCGCGGACAAGGCGTGCGTGGCACGCGTGGCACACGTGGACGGGCTGTTCAGCTTTATCAGCCACGCGCCCGATCTCGCCTCCGGTCGTCCTGACTGAAACGAGTTTAGGAGAGAGTGCAACAGACGCTGCCCAAATCTGCTGTCATTACTAGAGTAATTTACGCGCAAGTTACCGTCCTGCGCCCATCATGTTGTAGAACACGCGGTAGGCATCGTTGTCCGCGACGGTTGAACTGAAGATATTCTGCTGACAATGGTCCGAGGTCGACAAAATACTCAGCCGCCTCGATCCACGAAAGAGGAGAGGGGCAATTCTACGTGGCCTGGAGATGACAAGTAGAACTTCTTTCCGAAAGTTCCGTTTTGCATATTTTTCTTCCCACACCTACCGATGGTAAAACAAGGTCAAGATGACCGCATGTGGCCGACAAAGTCAAACAGCGCGTCTAAGCGTGCCATACGCGACCTGATCACCGACCCAGACCCCACTTAGTGCAGGATCTTATATCGCATATATTTTAAAAAGAAACAAAGGTCGTACCAGGATGAGGCCATCGAGACCTGACCCAAATCCTGAGATGGACCGAGTTACCCGTCAGTTAAGAACCTTCCTAGACATGACAGCTGGCAGGTTGTAATATATTCATGCGTAATAGATTTACCATAGTGGGAAACGCGTTGATTTGTCGCGAGTGTAGATCCTCCAACAACAGCTTCACTCTTCCCCATCTCAAATACACAGAAAGCTTATTGTCTGAGTCAAGCTGACCGAAGAGTGACTTTTGGCCGTCCCTCGCGGTAGACGTCTACCTTCGTGGCGAAAAACTAGGCCGGAGACGGTGATAGTGGGTACATATCTCCTTCACCCCGAATGTTTCAGAAACTGCCCCTTTGTACTTGATACGCACCATACTGTCATAAATTTGTCTTACAGGTTGTGTTAATTGCCCCGAACTCCAGCAAGATTCTCTAGAGTTCACCGCGAGTTACCGTGCCGCAAAAATAATGACAGAGTCACTGTGGTATTCTTAACACTGGATGGTATTTCCGGAAGAAGTCCATGCGCGTCCAAGCGATTGAATAAGACTGGGACGGAGATTTTACCCGCAATGTTGGAGAAGAGAAATGTATACGTGTTTATCAAAGAGTTGACAGTCTCCCTGACATTTACACCGATAAACGAAAGTTGAATCTTTGAAGTGTTGCAGAATTCCTCCTTGTTTCAAAATCTGGAACGGTGAAGTAAGCATGTCCGTCAGTTAAGGGCAGCCGTATTTGTGAAATTTCGATGGGACCGAGTCGCAACCCAGTGCTTTTCCGATGGAAAATTGTCGCACTGCCTTGGCCGTCTTGTGTAGGGAGGCCTGACGATCAAAGCAGACATTTACGTCTATTTAATCAAATTGGCTTGTGCCTTCGCAGACTGTGGATGAGTGACCGAGAAGACGTCTGCAGTGCTCGCTGTCATGTTCGAAAGTAATAACAGGCTGAGTGACTTCGTCAGCTGAATTGGTCTCGAAGGTTCAGACAGTCTTTAGGATTGGCAGCTGTCGTATTGTCCAGGGCATAGAAAGCAGGTGTTTTGACGCTACAGGTAAACGGGGATATCTTGCCAGAGATCAAATAATAGCGGACACGTCCGGATCTAAGCCTCGCAACTCCTGTGAGATACTTTGGAAAGTGCGCATTATTATGTCGCAATTACTTTCAAGATATTCGAATTACAGACCACTGTTATCTGTAAAAAAGCGGGAAAGCGAAAGGAAAAGAGCCAAAGAAATTCCGCGGGAATCAAACAGAAGTGCTGTCCTGCAGAATGTTCCAACACGGCTACACGCAATTTCAGTGGCAGACGATAATTAAGAGCACGTTAGAGCCGTGCCTTTTATCCGCCTCGAAACAACTTATCGAGAAGGGATCGAACACGGGATAGCCCAGCACACTAAGACAAGAATACAGTCAAATTAGCTTGTCATGTGATCATCTTTTACTTACTATGTTATTATCTGTCTCCTGTAGTGCAGAGTGATCATTCGCTAAGTAATCTGGAAGAGTTGGTAAACATCATACCAAGAAGAATTGTCAGAAACACCACTGTATAGATTAAGACGAGCCGATTAAACGCAGGCGTTCTGATAAAGAAAATGAAAGTCGGAAAGGTGGGCAAGGTTAGGTCTGAATCTTACAAATTCAACAAGTCAAGGTTGTATTTACATGCGCAGTAAGAGTCCGCAAGTACTAGCATGTAGTGATCAACATGACCTACGTTTCGAAGTTAATATACAGCCCGCTGTGAAGGACTCGGACATATCAGATCCAAAAATTCAGTGGCACTAGCAAATCATGGATTTACAAGGAGATAAATGTTCGGGATTATGCCTCAGATAGTTACTCAGCCCAGAGAAGCCATGGGACAGATAGCATAGCAACAGGTGAGTTAGCAGAAAACAAAGTTTATGAACCAGGTACGTACAATCGAATGCTTCTCAATAAATTCACGTGCCGATCAAGAGCGGCCAGTAGGAAGACAAAATGTCGCTCACAAGACAAGTTTGCGCATAGGCGATACGCTTGACTCTCTCCACCACGGGATTCAGCTCTTAAAGCGAGGAAGCTCATCTACGCAACATAAGCATGAATCGACTCCTAGTGAGTGCGGGCGCTTAAAGGTCAGAAGAACTGAGCGTACTAGTTGGCGGTTCATCATCAGTATGTGATCGCGGGCATACCAACTGATTCTTTGGACTGTTGTTCACTTACTAACCAGGGCTGTTTGAGAATATCCTATCAGCAATTACGGTCCTCATGATATGATTATTACATATGTAATCAGAGCTATCACAAAAATGTTTGCTTGTATATATACACACAGGCATTTATGTGCAGACCCAATTCAAACATTCGTTAAAAGGACACCTAACATATTAGGCATTCTTAAAATTTGCCGTGTAAACTTTCCCACACCTTAATTGATGAATATTCGTATTAACTGAAAAAAAAACTGCGTGACGTGCAGGAAAGTTTTAATTGCAACTCAAATGCACGGCTCTCAAAGTGAGTAAGCAATAACAAATAACGTAAAATTAATTCAACAAAAATAACTGACGTACAGCGAGTGCTTCTTAATTGAAATAAATTCATCCTCGACTTCCATGCTTTCGTCATTGCACGCAACGGGGCTACCGGCCATTTTTTGCCAAAGCAGATTTTGTGGAAGACCTTGAAATAATCAGAGATCGGAGATAAATAACAAAAGGAACAGATTGAGCGCCCGTTTTCATCAATAATTCGCAAGAACAGTGCGTCCAGTGTAACAGAACGGGTGCTTGTGTATTCGCCATATGACTTTAGCATTTTTGCCTTTTCTGGAAATCTGTTTCCTTTCGGGAATTTTTTCGAAAAATAGGAAGGCCTTGGTTGAGTGTGCATATAATCACCCTTTTTACTCCGAAAATGAAAACCAACCCTGTGAACACTTCGAAAACGTCGCAGAGACTAAATTCGAAGTTAAAACAGCTGCAGGTAGTTTTACTTTGCCAGAAATTGACTGATAAACACACTGCCTCTCCTAAATCTCAGAAGATTCAAACTGGTCTGAACTGGCCACTCTTCAGCCGGAAACGACAGTACATAAGATTTAACTTTTCGTAATGACAAACTCCTTTTATTTCGACCTTTTTGGGATTGATTATGCACTAATTCATTGCCGTCTTACGGTCTCCACTTCTACAGAGCCAGTTGTAAAACGTAGTTTTAACAGAGAATTAGCAAATAACTTTACAAGCATTCTCGATTCGCACAATATTTTTAAATATCGACCCAAATTTTCGCTGTGATTTATTTCAATGCGTTAAGGAAGTCCTCTGTCAATCTGTGTGTGTATTTCAGAGCAACACGCTTACGCATTTGAACTCCCTATTTGTGTACAAAAAATCGAGTTAATAAGCATAAATGGGAAAAAATTAGAGCATTAAGTGAATGCAGACATCAATACACAGGAATCACTGGTCTTAAAGTTGCAAAGTCACATAGTCTTTCTAGAACTCATTACACACGAGAAAGTCTAAATCGAATGCCACTTCTGCAACTATCACACATTTTCTTAAAAACAGACCTAAAAGGCTACGGAAGTGACGTAGAGATCCCTTCGTAAGCTCATCGTCATGTTACCTAAGAACCATTTAAATATGTTAATTAGCTTCGAAAATGAGGCCTCACGCGGGACAAGCGCAGGGAGTCTGATGATATTAGTGTCGTGAATGCTTCTAGATCTGTTGCTCAGGTCTTCCACAAAGATCATCAGCATGTCCCATCAAGTCCTTCCATCCTTGCTTATTCTCAGAAATATTTTGTTTTCAGATAAGTAAGGAAAGCGGGATTGATAGAGTCATTCGTTGCCAAACATTTCGCCATTGAAACTGACCTCATTCCTAAAATTCCTCCGCTGTCTGATGCTGCACTCGCCACGCTTAATTTCGTTTCTTGGAAAATTTAGAAGCTGATAGGCCAGCTTTCTAACTTACACCTAGTAGGAACTGAAAATATCAAGAACTTCCTTATTACACAGCTAAAAGTTTTCCCCCTCTGCTTAGCAAACTCTTTTCAGCCTTTGCGGAGAATGATTTTTCTCCTCGCTGTTGGATAACTTTTATTATCATTCCACTTTTTAAATTTGCCTGTCGCCTGATGTTCAAAATTATCGAGGTGTCCGTATAACACATTCTCTCGACAGTTTTTTTTGAAAAAAATTATAACCACAAATTTTTCCGACATTCGCATAGCCCAATCTGCTATAAGCTCTTCCCAAAATGGCATTATACCCTATCGCTCGCGTGAAACGTGTCACGTGTCCTTTCTCAATCTTCTTACTTCCACTCGTAGGGGTCATTTATCTGTGCCGTACAAAAGAGCCTAAGTTAAATAAGAAGCTCTGGAAGTTCTCATTCCTCTTGTTGACTTCATTAGGCCATTCCTGTATAATCGCAGACAAAGGGTATTACTGGGATCTTAATTTTCCCATGAGAGCCCAATTGTTAGTGGTGTCGTAGAAGGTACAGTTTTAAACCCTCTTTTGTTTTTAGCTTACATTAACGACTTTGCGTCGGTAGTCAAACATTCGCATCCTTTATTTATGCTGATGACCTCAAATACGTATATTCATTCACTAAATCAACGGCCGAACATTGCCGTCGAGAATTAAGGACGTCACTACCAAATTACCTTATCCGCTCACATTTCCTTCTCGGTGTTCGGTTTTGCTTTCTGTGACTTCTCATAAGAAATTTCGATATTTTCGACTTTGCAGCACCCGAATTGTGCCAATCACGGAATGCGACTCCTTCATAACGAATCGTATCAGAGAAGTAGGGAAGCCAGTTTGATGTACACGTCCTAAGCCGCCTCCCTTTCGCCAATCGCTGACCCTCGTCAGGAATCAACTCCTCCCTCTGAGAATTCGAACTCCCACCCCAGTCGCTGATTTTTGCGGTTCTTGATGTCAGCTCCCCAATTTGACCACAAGCATTTCGTCGAATATCATGGTATAATCCTCTGTATTCGCAATTCGCTACTAGTTTGTTCGCATCTTCCCTGCACGTCTTAACGATCACCTCAACCTTTAATTTCCGTTCCTCGTCTGGCATCTAAAGGGACTGTGACCGACCGCGTATGGTTTCCTCTCGTCTCGCAACTTTGAGGCGTATAGCCTCATCCGGTTTAGGAATTCTGGCATGACGATGTCCATTTTGCGTACATTATACGCTGAAATATGAAGGTCAGCCCTGTCCAACCCGCATACTTATCCTTTTATGAACGACTGCTTTTTTCTCATCATAGGCTGGTTAATTCAAATTAATTTTGTCTTTTTTCGAAACAGGGGTTTTTTTCACATCTCGCTAACTGTTTTTCATAATCCTAAATTAAAGGCTTACCGAGTTTGTCTACTCTTTTTAAAATTCATATGAAAATTTATCTTATCTGCTTTGATAGTACCCTAAGGGGTACTTCATAATACGCTTTATTACTGCTCATTCTCCGACATGCAATATAAGTCTCGGTGATAACGTGGACAATCACATCCGGGGAGCGGTCAGTGGATGCTAGCGTGCGCTCAGTTCGCTGTTGGAGGGAATTATTAATCTAAATTATCCACTTAAACTAAAGAAATCCCATAATCCTCTGATGTGTATAAACTGGGAATTTCAAACCGTCCTTGAATGGAGGAATATAACATGGAAGCGTTCGTTACTGTAGAACTATCGAATACTTGGGGGAGTACAGACAACATTTGGGTGGTTGCTGACCGGTGGCTAGTAGGCTTTGGAAAAACTATGAGGTCGGCATATTCGAAACGCGATGGAACATGCCAGGACCACTTTCGGATGCATACGCAGTAACTGAAGAATTCATGACACTTTTCGAACGCTGATGTCGCATATCGGGGCATTGGAGGCGGATGACCAAGCACAGGCATAAATTTTCTCTACTTTCTTTCTGTTGGCACTCAACGATGAAAGTCCCCCTCCTCCATTTCCAATTTTGACAGCGACAAGACTGCATCGCCTGCGCTAAAACATGCTAATTACTACCCACATATATATACAAGGGTAGGATTATTCCAATTATACACATAAAGTCTCTTTGCTTAGATTTAATTCATCCACACACCAGTCGGGAACTGGCCGATGTAGTGTCCGGCTCGGTATCAACGACAATTCCAAAGTGCATGGACGAAGGTGAACTGCTAGACGAATGAAAAGCTGCCTTCATCCCCTGATTTGCAGAGAAGTTTCTGAATTGTAGTCGGGAAATCGGCCGCCCCACTATGTTCGCCTGCATTTCGCGAGGCCACGAAGCAACTTATTAAGAAACAAATAATTATTTATTTGCGGCTCTAGAAACCTGCTTTTTACATATATATGAAAAGAGACAAGTTCGAGATAAATAATTGTATTGTCCTCATGTTTCAGAAGTAAACAAGGTTCTATCCTGTGGGGCGATTATTTCACCGCCTCAGAAAGTTTATGTAGGGGACTGACAGCCATGTCAACACGACGTCAATTATACGGGGAAGTCGTTAATCGGATTTTGCGCTAACCGCCCGTATATGCATTGGGGGAAGGAAGTGACTGCTGTCAACCTGCCTGTCTCTCATCGGAGGACCGACATTTGAACGTTGGTGGCCATCACCCGCATTCGCGTAATCATAAGTTGCGATCCTGGGTCGATAGTCTTGCTTGTACCTCCCTCGCCGCATTTCTCACCGCTTGTCGGAATAGCTTTTTGAGTCCGCAGTACTGATGACAGCGATTTCGTCGGGCCAGAATCGTGGTGTGGCTACGTGCGTGTCCGTCGCAGATTCTCCCATGTTCGAATTCCCAAGAATACGGACGGTGAACATCAGCGTACGAACGTCGCCCCACGACGAGAGACAGGCAGGTTAACAGAGGTCATCCCCCCTCCCCATCTACCCCGGCGATTAAAGAGACGATCCGGGTGCGTATGTGACGATTAGCGCCAAAGCCGATTAACGAATCCGCAGTATAATTAACGCCGTGTTAACATATTTGTCACTCCCCTATAAATACTTTATGGTGAAATACTATATATCTATATATATTCGGTTCTTGTTTCTGTACTGTTACTTCGGTAAGGAAACTGGATGTAGGTGATTTAACTGGGGCTCCTTTTACTTGCTGATAACATTGGTTAAACGAAAAATAAGTTTCTAAGCAGAGGCCTATGAGGTTGAGCAAAGTAACTGCGGGAGCGTCCGCGTCGTAGGATTCTAGGAGTTTGGCTATGCGTTGTCTTGCGAAATCTAGTGGTACGGCACACCTTTGCATGGAACAAAACCCGCGTCGCCAGGGTTTGCCCCTCCTAAAATGGCCGAGTGTTAATTGCAGTCGTGCACTCCGACGAATTAGGCATTAACCGGCTCATTTATTTAGACGCCATGCCCAAAATCCGAAGAAGGAGTGGAAGAGACAAGAACCAACTGATGCGCGATGAGTTATGGGGTTGACGCCTACCGGCAGAATCGCCGGAGGGATATTAATTTTTGGGCAAGTTTGACATTTTGACTGTTTTGTACATTTACTCGAGCCTGACCGCAACTGGGATGACCGACGTCGAGAATTTATTAATAACGTTCTTGCTTTTCTCAAAGAATCCATTATTTTTAAAATATGTGTACGTATTTACCAGGACGACATTTACTCTGGTAACTTTTACCTTACGAATAGTCTTTACCCGCAGGAAAAGTATATGAATGCCGTAGACCAGGACTGCCCATTGAATACACATTTCGATGATCTCAGAAAGGCGTTGGATGGGATGTCTCATAGGCCATAATCGCAAAAGATTTCCTATGTATAAATGCATAAATTTGAAGGGTTAGAAGCGGAGCCCCGAACGGTCCTATTTAAGACAGTTTAAGCCAGTTTATTAAGGGAATGAGGCTTTCGCCATTGAGCTCCATATTCATATCGATAAACAGAAATTGAATCATCAATTACATCAGAAAATGAGGAAATCTAAAAGTCAGCGGTAAGTGTGAGCCAGGCGCAAATTGCCGCCGTTAAAACAATCCTGAGTATATGCACAATAGTTTCTCAGCAAATGGACACCCAGTCTATACTTGAAGGAGTCCACAGTTTCGGAAAGAACCACGGCATCAGGGAGTCCGTTCCATGCTACAATGACCCTGTGGGAGAGGGCGTTCCGTGGGACGTCCGAATGAGCCAGCTTCCACCACAGTTTGAAGGGATAACCACGCAGACGGTCAGTCCCGGCCAATTCGAAGATTCACAAATTCGCACTAAAAACAGAGTTACAAACATTTACAATGCGAACAGATCACAGTACAATCGTAATTATGAGGAATTGCATCTGTTCACTGTAAATCAGTGCGGAAAGATTGTATATGACAGTGTTTTACATAGTTGAATGTAAGTAGTCATGTTGTAAAATAAATAAATCATTTTTATTTAAGACCCGTGGAGTTCGGTCGGCCTATGCCGTAAATTACGCGTGCAATTTTATTCAAATGTGCGGATTTTGTCATCCGTCACCATCTCACTTGGGAGCAGGTTCCGTCATTGTAACCAGTTGACTGAAGGAAAACCGTTTACGGTCTAGCCGCGTGCGCTCGCTCTTGCCTTTTAGGGATGGTCACATAGTTAAATTGTGGGTGCAAATTAAAAGTCGTCCTCCAGTCTCTGTCAGCAATCACGGCCCCGGACAGTCCAGAATGCCCACAGAAAACTGCAAATTAGTCGTTCATAAATAGGGAAAATAAGCCAAACGTATTCGGCCTTTCTAAGTACGACAAAAACTGAAGACCATCGGCCACCCCCTTCCTTTATTTTGCACCTGTTCAAGTAAGTCTATATCCTTCCTCATTCATAGTGAAGCTGCTGGCACTCCATATTCCGGGCGGGGTCTGCAAAGACGCCAAAAATTCTATCAAAGAGTTCGGGAGGAAATATTTTAAATGCACGTCTGATCCAGCTTGAAATACTTGTTGCCTTCAGGACCTTCTTCCCGCAGTAAACTGATGGCATTAGATTTTTGGTTTTCCATACACACAGATATCTGTGTCTTTCTACAGGTTCTAATTCCGTCCCAGGAATATAGTACTGATATTAAGGAGAGGCACTTCGGTCGGTATTTAAATGCAAGACCAAGCATTTGGACACGTTAGACTTCGAAGGCCATCTGTTTTACCAAACACTCAGTTTGTCGATGTTCGATTTAGCATCTTTGCATCACCAAAGCACTAGACTTCACACCATATTTATATGTCATCCAGAAACATGGGAGCCGCGAAGTCTAGTCTGCTGATGCAATTATTTACATAAATATGGAAGGGTATTGGACCTAAAACAGAATTATTCGGCACCCCACACATGCAAATGAGCTACGCGCGCGGTTTGAATTTTGAGGAGCAAGAAGGACATTTTCAATCGAGTTCCCCACTGGAGACAGTTGGTCCGGCATCAGAAATTGGATTCTCAAACGCATTTTTGCCTACTACCCTCAACCTTGCTGTCATCGTTGCCCTCATCGTACGACTAGGACACTTTTCTGCAATTGCTGGCAATCTGAGCGTAACCAACACAGCCTACAAATCGTTCATATCGTCTCGAATTGTCCACCGTACCTTGTGAACAGGACCTACTAAAGGCTGAGTCGATAATTTCTACACTGCTTGTTGAGCTGCTTAGATTTGTACTCCTGGCATATTACCAAAAAGTCATAGTTAAAAAGACCTCCAGAACTTGCATTCTTGAGATTCTCCGACAAACCCAACCATCCACGCAGTTTTCCCTATTTGGCTCTAGGCGACGTTTTTTTCTTCGATTCCTGTGGCCTGCTCCTTTTGCATAACTTCACGGCATGACTGAAGTACGCACTGACGTCCGCAAGATGGGGTCGGGGTGTGGAATCGATCCAGCGATCACCCCTTGCCTAGTCAAGTGCGCTAACCCCTACGCCAGCGCAGCACGTCGGCGAGTGGTATCACATAGTCTACTTGACTGTATGGACGCAGAAAATGCAAGCCAAAGCTGCAATGGATGCCAGATTCTAGCCGCCAAGGTCAACTATCTTGAGGAAGAAATCACAAAGATAAAAGCCCAGTTGCGATGCAGTCTAGACCAAGCTAACGCTAGCACTTTGCCTACTCGACGAGTAACCAGAAGTAGGGCAAAAGCTCCCAGCATAATAGGCACGCCAGCACCTATTACAGCGGCCCCAGAAGGAAAAGCTAAAAAGCGAGAAAATAACGACTAGAAAGGCAACCCAAAAACTGAAGAGAAAAAGAAATCCAAATGTAAAATGGCCGAGAAAAACGGACGGCTACTTCCGAAAGATGCCTCTTTAGCGGCCGAAGCAGAGACATTGACAGATGCTCCGTCCCTCATGACAAATTCTGTGTGTTCAAACACCTTTGCTGACTCTCAGAAACAGTCCGAGCTTGATAGACCTAGTACGAGCGGTGGAATCGATTCATCCATCACAGCCACAGATTTCTCTCCGCAGTCTTCTCCGCCAAGTACTTCTTCCAAGATTG
>CACRXP010000826.1:47583-60367 GCA_902702965.1 Spirometra erinaceieuropaei
ATCACCATCATCATCATCATCATCATCATCATCATCATCATCATCATCATCATCATCATCATCATCATCATCATCATCATCATCGCCCGGGGCAATATTTGTAATGTATTGTTGCAACCGCTGTTACCGACATTTCGATTGTCGTTTCCGACGATGTCCACCAAGTGCTTCGCAGCATGGTGAAACAGAGACGGTGACTTGTGCGTGAATTAGTTTATAGTGATAGTAGACATGCACGGCATCTACCGCATTCTCTCCCCCACTCCCCAACTGGGGCTGGTGTCAAGACAGAGTCAAGAAGACCGGAGGAGGGGGAGGACGCAGGTGGCTGCCACGGCCGGACTCGCACCTAGGCGTGCTACCACACCCCCTGGTCCAGAACATACAGCTGACCAGGATTTTTTTTTAACAAAAACACCCCAACAGGAGTCAGAAAGACGAGGATGACTGTGCAGCCATGCCCACCACATCTGTACTTAGCGGGAGCGTAAGCGCATCTATCGGCAGGGAACCAGATGCCAGAGAACTACCAGCGCATACCAGGCTGCGAGGGCAGTGGCTTGCTGTTACTGGCATAGTACACGCTTTCAGACCTTTTGACCTAAAAGAGCGACATGTGGCCTGAATTTAGCCTGGGCCGTCACCCTTCAAGGTTGGGTAACCAAACGGTCGTCGACTGAGGGACGCTACTCATAAGGCACACATGCAAACACAAACACTCTCCTCAAATGCATGAGAGTGCCACAGATCGCTTGAGAAGGGGCCGTGACAGCCTGGTTCTCAGCCCGCCACTCCACACAACACACACACAACTGTGCAGACTGCGTGGACTGAGTTGGGGCTGCAGTTACCACCAGCCCTGTCTTGTCCCTCAGGCTTGGCAAGGGTCGCCATTGCCCACGGTGCAACAACGACCTGAATATGGCTTAGACTCTAACGATAGAGAGAAATGGATTTTTGCTATTGGATGCTGGAATGTGCGAATGTCCCTGGACCCTGGTACTCAAAGTCTAACTGCGCGCAGCCTTTTGCAGTACAACGTGGATGTCCGCTGCCTGTCTGAAGTCCGGCTTTTTGACTCGGGCTCTCGAGAAATAAAGATCTCAGGAGCCAACGCACACGTCATCTTGTACTGCAGCGGTCCACGCAACTCTTTTGGTGGACAGGGTGTGATGGTCGCCCTCTTACCGTGCTTTACTTGCTTAGGAACCAGTCAATGACTGGATGACCGACGTGCGACTGGAGGGTCATTTCACGAACATCTCTATCGTCTCTGTGTACGCACCAACTTCAGCTATCGAACAGCGCGATATAGGGCATTTTACTCGCAGCTGCAAGCGTTAGTTGAAAGACTCCCCTACCACGATCTCCTGATTGTTGCCGGGGATTGGAATGGTCTGAGTAGACCTGGGGACTCTGCAAACAGTCATCTTATTGGCGCTTTGGGCTTGGTTCTCAATGTGACAATAACGAGAGATTGTTGGAAGTTGCTGATTAGAACGGACTGTTTTACACTAAAACGTGCTCTCAACATCACAAAAAACATCTTCTAACGGTCATACGACCAGTCAGATTGACTACATTCTAGTCAGCATAAGGTTCCGCATCTAGCTTCACGATGGCTTATCGATGCGCATTGCCGAGACCGGTAGCGCCCACAGGTCGAACTATGTCATCGTTCGTACACGCTTGAAAGTTCCCCTCTCATCCGCGCCCAAAATACCATGTCCTAGACGCCTCGTTTCTGCAAAAATCCGGCAACCCAGTGTCATGCTAACATAAGCCCCAGGCTAAATTCCACCTTACCTACTACTTTTCTATTTCTCTTTTCAGTCCCAGTACGTCAATTGTAAGATGAATAAAGCCCTGTTATAGGGTATTCTCGTTCTGACTCTTACAGCCATATTCGTTCGTCCTCTCCATCTCGCGTGCTTGCTACGGTCCTAACTACTACAATTTATTCATCTTACAATTCCAAAATGGATCGATTCCTTAGGCCAGAACGATCCGATGCCGATCCAAATGCTCAAGACGCTTCTAAACAGTGGAGTCATTGGTTTCGCACTTTTGAAAATTTCTTGTCCACGATCGATAACCTGAAACCGGATAAATTAAACGTTCTGACTAACTACGTTTCTCCGACAATCTGGGAATACATTAGTGAATGCTCCAGTTATAAAGAAGCTGTTAAATTGCTGCAAGGCCTCTACCTACGATCCAAAAACGAAATTTTCGCCCGCCATCTTCTGGCAACCTACAGACAGGAAGGCGGACAAACACTTGACCAGTTTGCTCAGAAGCTGAAATCCTTAGCTAAGGACTGTGATTTCAAAGCCGTTACAGCAGAACAAAATCGCGACGATGCCATTAGAGATGCGTTTATCAGTGGCCTTTCATCAGACCAGATTCGGCAGAGGTTATTGGAACAGAAGACTTTGAACTTCCAAACTGCCTTTGATCTGGCAAGGTCACTGGAATTGGCAGAAAGACAGTCTCTATCGTATCAGAACCCCCCGATGACCTCATTCTCTGCCGCTACCAAGCCACGTGAAGCTTCGTCGAGTCCCTTTAAAGAGCCCGATCTAGTGGCTTCTACCTCATTCCATAGCGAATGTTTCTTTTGTGGATACGACAAACACCGCCGTTCTATGTCCCGCCCGCGATGCGTTATGCAAAGGGTGCGGTAAGAAAGGGCACTTTCAAAAGGTGTGCCTAACATCACGAAACCGACAAGCCTCCTCTTCCGCTATGTATCCCACCATTTCCACCGTGGCATCAGCTGCTGTTCCCGAATGTCTTTCAAGAGCAGTGGTTGAATTACAAATAAATGGGACTACTTTTCAAGCCCTAATTGACACAGGTAGTTCTGAAAGTTACATTTCTTCCTCAGTGGTGCTCCGAAATAAGTGGAAGGTTCATTACTCTCGCACAAAGATATCCATGGCTACCACAGCCTTAACCAGCGCCACACAAGGACACATTTTTGTCCCTATTAGATATAATGATACAATATACGAGAAGGTCAAGCTATCCGTCTTGCCGAACTTGTGCGCCGATGTTCTTCTTGGACATGACTTTCTCCGACTTCACAAAAGTGTTGAAATCCATTTTGGTGGACCTAAATCTACGTTCTCGCCTTGTTCTGTGGCAGCCGCTTGCATTGAGCCTCCCCGTTTGTTTCCCAATCTGACACCAGACTGCAAACCTATCGCTACTAAATCTCGCAGACACAACAATATGGATGAGAAATTTATACGACAAGAAATTCGTCGCCTTCTTTCTGAGGGTGTAATTGAGCATTCATTATCCCCTTGGCGAGCCCAAGTCTTGGTCGTAGCCAATGAAAACCACAAAAAGCGGATGGTTGTCGATTATAGCCAAACGATCAACAGATACACTCTTCTAGATGCCTATCCCTCCCCCAGAATAGACGAAATGGTTGAACGTATCGCAAACTACGACACGTATAGCACTCTCGATCTCAAGAGCTCCTATCACCAAATACCCATCCGAGTAGAGGAAAGACCGTACACTGCCTTTGAAGCTTGTGGACGTTTATATCATTTTTGTCGTATCCCGTTTGGTGTGACCAACGGAGTTGCGTGCTTCCAGCGGACCATCGACGACATAATTGCACGCGAACGTCTAAAGAATATTTTCGTCTACGTTGACAATGTCACTATTTGTGGGAACGGCCTCGCGGAGCATGATTCAACCCTTCAAAAATTCCTTAGCGTGGCTGAAAAGTACGGACTAACATTCAATGAAGCCAAAAGTGTTATCGCTACTTAAGAAATTAAAATTCTTGGCTACGAGGTGTCCAAGGGCAACATTAGACCGGACCCAGATCGTCTAAGGCCTTTGCGTGAAATGGCTCCTCCACAAGATCTTAAGTATCAACAACGAGCTGTGGGACTGTTCGCATACTACTCGCAATGGATATCTCACTTTTCGGATAAAATTCATCTGCTCATCCATAACAGAACTTTCCCTTTACCATTGAAGGTAATAGCAGCGTTTGATGCTCTTAAGGAGGAACTTGCGAAAGCCACAGTGGCCACCGTTCGGTACGATACCCCATTAGTTGTCGAGACCGATGCTTCAGACGTCGCTATCGCTGCCACGCTGAATCAGAATGGCCGGCCAGTAGCGTTCTTTTCACGTAGCTTATCTCCAAATGAGCGACATCATTCAGCCATAGAGAAAGAAGCATATGCCGTAGTGGAATCCATACGCAAATGGAAGCACTTCCTCCTCTGTAATCATTTTAAACTCATCACGGATCAGCGTTCTGTTGCCTTCATCTTCGGCAATCAACAAAAAGGGAAGGTCAAGAATGATAAGGTCGAACGCTGGAGATTGGAACTGTCACCATTCAAATTTGACATTGTCTACCGACCTGGTAAAGAAAATCGAGCGGCGGACATGCTTTCCCGTAATTGCTATGGCGCCCTATTAACCAGTGTGGATTTGAAAGAACTACACGAGTCACTTTGCCATCCCGGTGTCTCTCGGCTTTCGCACTATGTTCGAGCTCGGAATCTCCCCTTTTCGATGGAAGAGATTCGTAATGTCGTCACTAAATTTCAGGCCTGTTGTGAAGTCAAACCCCGTTTCTTTAAAACACAAGGCCAACTCATCAAAGCCACTCAGCCGTTCGAACGATTGTCACTCGACTTCAAAGGTCCTCTTCCGTCGGCTACTCACAACCGCTATCTGCTGACGATTATTGATGAATATTCTCGTTTCACGTTTGCGTTTGCCTGTCCTGATCAGACTGCCGGAACTGTCATTAAATGTTTGTGTCAGCTCTTCTCCGTTTTCGGTACTCCTTCGTACATACACACCGGCCGGGGATCGTCATTTATGTCGGATGATGTTCAGCAATTCCTTCGCAGTAAGGGAGTGGCGACAAGTAGAACAACTCCATACAATCCCCAAGGAAATGGACAGGTTGAACGTCTGAACCAAACTTTATGGAGGACCATCTTGCTTGCTCTGAAATCACAAAATTTGCCCGTCACACACTGGGAATCCGTCTTACTTGACGCTTTACACTCAATTAGATCACTTTTGTGTACCGCCACTAATGCAACGCCTCATGAGAGAATATTTGTCTACAACAGGAGGTCAACTACTGGCACTACTCTCCCCATGTGGCTTACCTCTCCTGGCAGAGTTCTGCTGAAGAAAAGCAATCAACAGTCTAAGTTTGATCCGCTCGTTGAGGAGGTGGAACTACTCCAGTGTAATCCCCAATATGCCCATATACGATTCAGTAATGGCAGAGAAGAAACGGTATCTGTTCGACAGCTTGCTCCCAGCGGTGAAAAGGACGTTGGTGATTGCCACCAGGAGACGGCCACGCCGGTACCAGAAAATCTCTCCCCACTTTCCCCTGACCACCCACACATTACCGAGCAAGAAAGTGGCACCGTTTCAACTGACGGACAGAATGATGCAACACCTGATAGTCTTCCGAACGCTGACGATGTCCGTATGCATAACCTTGAAACATTAAGCCAACAACAACGTGTTCACCCATACTGTCTTCGTAACAGAGACGCCTGAACTTTGCCCCATACAAACTTTTCCTATCGATTTTTGACATCTCGATTCTTCCATTTGTTGGCCGGGGTGAATGTCATGCTAACATAAGCCCCAGGCTAAATTCAACCTTACCTACTACTTTTCTATTTCTCTTTTCAGTCCCAGTACGTCAATTGTAAGATGAATAAAGCCCTGTTATAGGGTATTCTCGTTCTGACTCTTACAGCCATATTCGTTCGTCCTCTCCATCTCGTGTGCTTGCTACGGTCCTAACTACTACACCCAGCACTTCCGAGGCCCTGAGCGGAGAAATCTGGTACTTTTTACGACCCGAGCCGACGGAGAAGGCATTAACCAGTGCTCGTCACTGAAAGCAGAAATCTATGGAACAGCGGAGAAAATTCTCAGATATACCCAGGGACGCGGAATAGCCCTTCAGTGTTCTACTCAGACGGTTCGAGCTAGGTATCATAGTGATGGTTCCGTCCGCCAACTCCGGAAGATGACGGTAAAGCCAACTAGGGATGACCGGAAGAAATATTGGGCTTAAATAATGACCTCCGTTGAACAGGCCTCAAATGTTGGTGACACTCGAAAACTCTATCACCTTGTCCGCCAAGTATAGTGGTAAGCCCTCTGTACTGAGTGACTCTGTTCGAGACGTGAATGGCGGCTTTATTGCTGATAACTCGGCCAAGGTTGATCGCTGGCGTGAGCACTTCGAGCACCATCTCAACTTCGATACCCAACCCACCACGCCCTTGTTCTCCTCTGCAGCAGAATCTCCCTCTTCTCTGACCTATGCGGCGTCATGTGACCCCATTTTGAAGGGGAAGTCGCCGACGACAATTAAAGTCTACGCAACGAGGCACCCGGAGGGGACGGTATACCCGCTGAAATCTACAAGTCTTGTTTGAAAACTCTGGCACCCTGGCCCCATGAGGTAATTGAGCAAGCGTGGAGAGACGAGGTTGCTCCTGGTGACTGGGGCTCGGGAATCCTTGTACCTGTCCTCAGGAAGGGAGATAAGACGAGATGGAAGAGCTACTGAGGATTAAATCTCTTCGAAGTTGCCGCGAAGATCTTCGCCGTTGTCCCACTCAGGCGATTCCAGGTTTTGCATGACTCTAGGACGAGGCCCAGTCAATCCGGATTTCGTGCAGGACGTGGATGTGCGGACCAGGTTTTTACACTGAGGCGCATTCTTGAATTGGGCCATAGCTACCAACAACCGACGGTCGTCTGTTTTGCTGGCTTTGCCGTCGCGTTCGACTCTGTTCATCATAAGTCCCTGTGGCGGACAATGGCACTAGATGGTGTACCGCCAAAGTCATTGTCATGATCAAGGCCTATTACCGATCCACCATTGCGCGAGTTCTGAATCACAACAATCTTGCCCAACCGTTCGGTATTCGATCTGTCGTTCTACAAGGTTGTATCCTGTTGCCTATTTTGTTCAACTACGCTATTTACTGGATTCTCAGGAGGGCCCTACCCGAAGATGACAATTTTGAGTTTGCACCCGAATACCGGCTGACTGATCTCGACTATGCCGACGATATCGCCATATTAGTTTCACGTTTTGGTGATCTGCAGTCTATGGCGTCACGGGTTAACAAGTTCACTAAATCAGTCGGTTTATCCATAAACACTGGGAAGACCAAAGTGTTTTCAAGCTGCATCCCTGACCAGGAGATGGCTGTCAACTTGAAGAAGTAGACAGTTTTAATGCCTTGGAGCGAAGCTGCTTTCGAATGGACAGATTAAGGACGATATTGTCTCCCGAATTGATGCTGCCCGCCCGGTTTTCTCAAGCCTTCGAAAGTGTTAACGTATCCTACAAGATATCTCCCTCGTCACTAAGATTCACATGTGCCGTATATTCGTCCGGTCTGCACTTCTCTATGGTAGTGAATGTTGGACTGTCCGTGTAGAGGACGAGCGAAAGCTGGCGATATTTGACCACCACTGCCTGAGGACCATTCTTCGAGTGAAGTTTGCCGACTTCGTCTCGAATAAGACAGTTTGCACTCGCTGCGACGTCTCAAAGATAACCCAGGCCATCCAAGAAAGACGACTGAGGTGGTTTGGGCATGTTCTTCGACATCCACCTTAGGAGCTCGGTGTTACTACCCTCGATCTGGCACCGTTGCCCCATTGGAGGCGTCGAAGAGGGGGTCAGTTCAAAACCTGGCTCGACACTGTCCGTCAAGACATGGAGGTGGTTATTGGACCTTCGGTATTCGGTCTCCGTCGTTGGCGAAGGGAATGGGTTGAGCTGTCTAGATCTGCTGCCGCGGATAGTCACGCGTGGAGAGGTACAATTCGGGACATAATCGAGGCCGGCTAGATCAGACATGATCGCAGCCGTACCAAGTCCGAGTACAGCATTGGTTAACTTCCGTTCCCATTTTCGCAATTTTCCGCTGCATACGCCAACCCGATCACTGCACTTACTCACAACCAGTTGGCAAACAGCCTCGAGCAGGCCATTGGTGCAAACGAAGAGAAACCGATATGGAGAACCCCTTCCTCGCGAGAATCCAACGTGTTTCACATTGCAATAAATTTGACGACCTGCTACGACGCACTGGGTGTTGGTGCTTGGAAGGTTCTCATCTGACGGGATAACTCGACCCCCTTGTAAAGAAGGTCAGACCGTAATAGCTCTCTCTTGATGTGGCCTTTGTGGCACCTCTCACATAGGTTAGATCCGAGCCCTTTGGCAGCACTTTTTAGACGGCAGTTTTGCTTTACATTGGCTACTACACCCAATTTTACTCCCTGGACGGCATGATTTGAACAGGTCACTGGCAGATGAGAGGGAAGGAGGAGAGAAGGATGTTGGTTGAACACTCAGAACAGTTAAGCGCACTGTCCTGAATAACTACTGGTCGTGCCTTGGAAGGTGACCAACTGACGGGATAACTCGGTCTCATTCAGGACCGAGGGTCGGGCTGTAATACCCCTTTATATAACCGCAACGATGCATTCACTTATTTTCGAACTCAAAGGCTCAAGATAAAATCTGATAGACAAGACGTGGAGACCAGGTCGAATGTGGCGAGCTTTTTTAGTCATTTTCGGCCCACTTGGTATTGTCCCTGAAACACTAGGTATGGGAGTAGAGAGCATGGCAGATGTTACCTTTCTAATAAATAAATTGCTGCCCATGTTACCACTGCGCTTTCTTTATTTGCAACCATCAAGCTACCGGTCCTTAGTCTGATCTAACTCGTTCCCGATCGGACAGTTACCCGATACCCCTTCTCAGCTCGTTTTAGGTCTGATTCCGAAAGGTTCAAACTGCAGCCACCACCACCACCACCACCACCACCACCACCACCACCACCACCACCACCACCACCACCACCACCACCACCACTACTACTACTACTACCACTACTAGTAGCACTACTATCTCTGCTGCTGCTGCTGCTGCTGCTGCTGCTGCTGCTGCTGCTGCTGCTGCTGCTGCTGCTGCTGCTGCTGCTGCTGCTGCCGTCACTAGTATTTCTATCACGACTTCCATTATTACTGCCCGTGGCACTGTAGTTCATACAAATAACCGCGAACTGCTGATTACTGCCAACTGCATCGAAGCCTGCCTTCTACCTTTTATGGTATTTCTGGATCTGTTATTTATTGGCCGTTTTTTCGCTTGCCTTTTACTGTAACTTTATTACCGTAACATGGACAAATATAATTAACTTGGTTTTGCTGTGAAAGCATAATTTTGACGTTTGCCTCCCCGTGTCTCCCTACAAACGCAGGCTTCCTATGCGGCGAGCTTGCAGCTGCAAGAAAGTTGGTCAAAATTCAGCCGTCACTGCTCTCCGGTTGTTCTTCCGATGGAGTCGTAAATGGTGTTCACGATTCCAGCCTGTCTTCCGCCGGCGTCGAAGACATGGACGATTATCTTCGGCGGGCGTGTATAGCCCTAAAGCGACCGAAGCCGCCCGCCAACATCGGCACCAAGGAGCTGCTAGACGGGCTTTTTAAATCGGTGAGAAACTTGACTATAAATATGCCTACTTAAATGCGTTAGGTAGTTTAAACGTTTTACATCTATATAGTATTTTTAGCTGTCACGATAATTTCCTGACTGTTCTTAGGTCTCGGAGGCCTTGGCAAAATGTCCCCCAGGTCATCTGGGCAACCCAATGATCGCACTTGAAGGCCTGTCGGATAGCCAGTGGATTCAGGTTGTTCGTATGGCACGTCTGCTGCAGAATGAATACAACAGCCGGCGCGAGACGTTCATTAAACGTGCCGACTGCACCGTCGAGAGTTTCAAGTGGGCCGACAAGTCCAAAGTAAGACCAAATTCATAACTTCCGTGTCTTCCTGCTATCGAGTGCTCGGAGTATTCTTTTGCAGAGGACGAAGGTTTGCGCCGTTCGCTATACTTTTGAGTGCTGCCTGTTTTCAAGGCCACAAGCAGTGGGGGAAACAGTCTGACCTTAATAAGCCTCCATAATTCGGATTTTGTTTCCTGTTCGGCTAGCTTTTACCGTTGTCAGTAGAACCAATGTTCTTCCCAACGAACCCTTTTGTGCTTACATAAACTGACTTAATCGATTCCCTATTACGCATAATAGACATATGCATGGTCGCCCGAACAATGCGCTCCCGTTGAACGGAAAACAGTCGATAGTTGCCTTTCTTACTTTTTAGGTCGACACGAAGGTTTCAAAATGTTGGTTTTCATCACCAGCTTCGCGTAAAATAGATGGGTGCTCTGTCTACTTATGCACTACACAGAATCAGTTGAATACGTTAGTTGTGAATTGGACGCCTACATAACTTTCCGTTGAGTAATACTATCACCAAGAGGATCAAATTGCACACGTCGTGTGGTGACGCGGTTTGCGGTATCCAAAATGGGCCCGCATATTCTGTGCTCAAACGTTACAGCATTTCAACGAAGCGTAGGGATCACCTGGACTCCAATTCAACAGAAGGTGGGACACAGAAGTAGGGACTCACTCGTGCGCCTCATTCCAAGGACATTAGGATGGGGTTGGGGCTAAGGTCTGGGCTGTGGCTAAGGTTTTATGGAACGGGAATAGGTTTCCTTCGAATTTAGCGCAAGACCACCTGTGTTCCGGAGGGTTTCCTTGTCTTCCCTTTAGAACTTCTGAAAAAGATTAAGCGTTTATGTTTCACTTTCCATACGGCAACTTTCCTAAAGCATAAAAGCGCTACTCAGGTCGGACCTTCGGTTTAAGTTCTTTATGCTCATAAACAGAAGTTTTTGTTCAGATTCTTTTTTTCATGTGTTATTTGCACGCCTGGCGGACCTTGCTCACCTTGGCCGGACGCGATGGTAACTGGGGTTTGGACGCCGTAGAACCCGACTTTGCTGTGGAGCAAGACAGGGCGCGGCTCCTTGTCCGGGCAAAGAAGTGGGCAATTTCTAGGATGTGGATTCCAAGCCCAACCAGAAGTGGCGTCTAACAATATTCTCCCGCATTCCACTCTCCAGTCAGACTATTCGTGATACTTCTATGACATTATACGATTATTGGGCCATGATTTTTATCACAGGCCTCCGGAATTTCGTCCGTCAAATACAGCAAGGACCGCTACTAAGTTGTGGAATCAGTAGCGACTTGTACGTAACTAACATGGATTATAGTGAGGATCTATGGTAGTTCCACAGTCACGAGCGACAGGGTCAATCACTGCCAATAGAAGCGAAGAGATGAGTCCCAGGAAGTAGTCTTTAAGAAGGAGACACGATCGCTGGGAGAAGAGCTTTATTAGCCTGACGTTTCGGGTTCCTGCTCGAACCCATCATAGAGACAACAGCAGATACGGGTGATTCATGCACCAGGGGCTGCAGTATTTATAGGATGCAGTCGCCATGCCACCGCATTCCTATGAACGTTCACGACTCCCCCCCCCCCCTTCATCCGGGATCGTTTCACGTGGTGTGTTAATGGCTTGATGGCCGACGTTTGCGTCGTTAATTGCTGCAATTTCATCACGTGCGTTGGGTGTTGGTGTGATGATTGCTCGACCATCTGACGCATCGATCCTGGTGTTGGGAGAGGTGTTCACCTGTGCGCTCCCCGCGTGGCCAATTTCTCCGCCTAGACGAAGTCTCAGCACAGAGTATGGAAGGGGAAGTTCATGTGCAATGCCCAGCGGCATTCTAGTCTTTCGTGCTTGTCGTTTCGCCTTAACCGCGTCTGTTCGGCTGGCGCCGTTTTTTTACGATTTAGCGACATGCCCGCGAATCCTGGACAAGCTTCTGTCCGGTCTCATGGTTACTTTGGAGGCATTGTGTTCTTGGTGCTTCTTTTTCCACCTTGCCTGCGAATGCTCCTAGTGCCGTCCTTCTGGACGGGCCGTTGTAGCACGCGCCTTTTGGTCTTTCTCTTGACGTGACCGCTCCATCGTACTTTGACCTATTTCAACATCAGCATGCCTGCCGAACCGAAGTGGACGAAGCCTGTTTATTCCATTCCATCTTTGATTGTCCAACTCTCTGCGTCGTAGGGTAGCGTTGTTAAGATGACAGTGCCGCACATCTTGGGTTTCATGTTGAGGTGGATTCCAAGACGACTCAAATCCTAATGTTGTAGCTGACCTGACGGACTCTAGAGATCCGGGCTGCCACGTCTACGTCGATTTTGATGGTCAATTAAATGATGTTGTCTATGTACTCGGATTTATTTTCGGCCGCCTCGCGGTTACGGTGGTCAGTTGTGGGTTCGGTGTATTCGAAAGCTGACGCCGACTGGTGCATGGTAACCACCGTCTATTTGTTGGCACTGCATGTCCGCCTCCGTTGCGGTGGTTAGTACATAGTCAACCTTACAAGGGTCCTTGTGATGGCCTGCATACGAGGATTATTGGAACATTTTCCATCAGTTCGATAGTTTGCGCTGGTGCCTAATCGGTAGCCATCCGAGGTATTACAGAGAAGGCTGGTGCGAAGACAGTCCTGCTTCGTCCCGTTCGTCATCGCGAGAGCTTTCGATGTGGGCCCGTTGTCCGTCGTGCAACTCATGCCACCCTGAAGCTACTTGGCCACCATCTTGAGGCGTTAGACACATCGAAATCTTTTTATGGATTCCCAGCCGCCGTCCCAGTGCATTTCATCGTAGGCTTTGGCCCTCCGCTACCCGCAAAATTCGCAGGGCCGTGTGTGAGCTGAGTACTAGATGGGGTCGGAATGGAATAACTATATAGCACACTTTGACAACTGTCAATCGGTAAAACT
>CACRXP010000826.1:60466-74760 GCA_902702965.1 Spirometra erinaceieuropaei
GCCTCGCGTTACGCCTGAAGCAAAATGCCCTTCCGTCTGACTTTAAAGGCTGCAGATGAGGTTGCCTCGCTCTCGGGATTTGCGCGGCTTGCCTTTGGGGAATCCATACGTCATCGGCCGTCCAGGGGTGGATCCACAGAATCCTGACTTACTTAACGGTTAATCCGCCGGAGAACGATTTACTCGGAAGACGGATTACAGTAAAATAGATTTGCAGCGCTTCAAAATCACGGTATTTCGCCCAAATCCATCATACTCCACAAACGGGGCTGAGTTAATACGACTACAGATACAGTGCGTGACCGATCTGATGAACCGTTGGCCGAAATTCTGAAATGCGTTTTCGATTAGGAAGGATTACTTAGGTGGGGTTGTAATGTTGTCTATCAAGCCGCATAATCCCATGGTATTTCGGACTCGCCAGGATGTCGGCTTTTGAATGCGCTGCTTTTTGACCTCCGATAGAAGCCACACTCGGTAAAAAGTGACTACTTAAGTTGCATGCATTTTTCGCATTGATTTTCGATGGTCTTGTAAATTCAAATATATTTTAAAGAAAGTATGCTTCATTTCACTTGCTTGGTAAGAAATAACATTGTCATTGCATTTTATACCTGAAGAAAGCGTATATTTATGTCCTGTAAAAGTTTCCCGATTTGCCACTAATTTTGGGCCAGATCAGCCGTTGCATTACCATTTAGCAATTCCACTCTACAAGGTGCATGTTTTCCGCATAAGAAAAACCATATATTCCTCTATGCCTTTAAGAAGATACCATGTTGAGTTCATAACATTTTGCAGTGGATGTGGACTATGTCGTAGGTTTCACGAGGAGCATTGGTAAACGGAGATGTGCGACGCCGTATGTATGGACATCGCACGATCGTAAAAATCCTTTAATTATAAACTCCTTTAAAACCGAAATATACGCCTTTTTCGGGTATAACATATAAAGACAATGTTATTTTCTACCAAACAGCTAAAAAGAAGCATACTTTTGAGCATGTTTTCGATAAAAAATATTTGGATTTATGAGCCCATCGAAAATCAATGTGAAAAATACATGCTATTTAGGTAGTCATTTTTACCACCTCGCCGATTTCGGGATTCATCGCCGAAGCGGTCCTGCAACGATTAGAGTCGCTGGTCTTCCATCGCCACAAACCGAAGTTCTGGGCCCGGTATGTGGATGATACCTTCGTCGTGATCGGACGGGATCAGATGCTGACATTCGAAGAACATCTCAACGTTGTCTTCCCGGCCATTCAATTCACGATGGAGGAGGAAGAGAACAACCAGCTGGCCTTCCTGGATGTCCTCGTATGCCGCAAAGATTGTGGCGAACTAAAGACCAAAGTGTTCAGGAAAGCGACAAATACGATGCAAGTACTGAACTTCAACAGCAACCATTCAATCAGCCACAAACACAGTTGTGTAAGGACGCTCTATCGGCATGTCGAAACGTACTGCAGTGAGCCCGAAGACAAGATTGCCGAACTACAATACCTCCGACGGGTCTTCAAAGCCAATGGCTACCCGCGCAACTTCGTCGACCGGTGCATACGCAAAAGGGACGAAAGGCCTAACCGCACGGACACCAAGTCTTGGCGGGCGCTTCCGTATGTCAAGAACGTTTCGGAAGCTGTCGGCCGCCTTCTCGCATCACTTGGGGTTGGAGTTGCACACAGACCAGAGGCAACCATCAGGCGTCTGGTAATAAAACCGAAAGACCCGCTGCCACGGCCAGAAACATCTGGAATCGAACGAGAATGGTTGAACACGCTGCAGCGGTACGGAGAAATGACGCCAGCTCCCAAGTTGCGGCTCATTCGACGAGATCCGGCCACACATTCAAATTCGACGAGGCCGAAATTCTCGCAAGAGGTGACAAACGCGTGAGCCGGGAGCTACTTGAATCATGGTTTACTGGCCCCCAGTCCATTAACAACTGCAATGAACTTCCCCCTCCATACTCTGTGCTGAGACGTCGTCTAGGCGGAGTAATTGACCACGCGAGGAGCGCACAGGTGAACACTTCTCCCAACACCAGGATCGATGCGTCAGATGGTCGAGCAATCATCACACTAACATCCAACGCACGTGATGAAATTGCAGCAATTAACGACGCGAACGTCGGCCATCAAGCAATTAACACACCACGTGCAACGATCCCGGATGAAGGGGGGGGGGAGCCGTGAATGTTCATAGGAATGCGGTAGCATGGCGACTGCATCCTATAAATCCTGCAGCCCCTGGTGCATGAATCACCCGTATCTGCTGTTGTCTCTGATGATGGGTTCGAGCAGGAACCCGAAACGTCAGTCTAATAAAGCTCTTGTCCTGGCGATTGTGTCTCCTTCTTCAAGTCTCCCTTGCCTTTGTCGGTAAAACCATCCAGCCTTTATGCATAAGTATGGTGATGTACAACCAAACACAAATGTTTTTCGTTTAGAATGAAGATAATTTACTTTAAAAGGCTCTGTAGTATGTGTGTAGCCAGGCTGAAATGACAACTTTGTTCTAGGCTGGGGGGGTGGGGGGGGCGGGGAGGGGTGGTTAATGTGTGCCAAATTCCACTTATCGACGATTCCATCCTCCACTGAATCGGGCCTTCTCTTTTGCTCAACTCGTTTTTCGCAGTTTCGTCTACCAAAACCTGTTCCAAACTGAACTACTTAATTTTGACATTCAGTAGGTAGGCTAACTCATGAAATGCCATGAGTTAACACAAGAAAATCTCCATAACGCGAATTCTGCCCAACCTGCCTTCCCCAAAATCCTACGGCAGTAAAAAACGAATGTTCTTAAAAGGAAGACATAGTTGGGGTCGTAAATAAATATTCGCTAATGTAAAAATAATTAATTTTCCTTGAAAAACTATCATTTCAGAAAATGGCCATATTACAAGCCGCTTAAATAGGGCTCGCTATAAGGGTGCATAATTAAGGGGGACGCATGAAATTGTGAAAATTATGTAAAATGATAACAAATGCAAACGATCAGTACTTTACCGATATAAGCGAAGATGCGAGTTCCAGGAACTAGTTGATCAGAAGAAGAAGCGATCGCTAAAACAAGGTCTTTATTCGCCTGACGTTTCGGATTCTTGCTTGAATCTGCTACTGTCTCTAATGATGGATTCAAGTGAGAATCCGAAACGTCAAGCGAATAAAGACCTTGTTTTGTCGATCGCTTTTTCTTCTGGTCAATCAGTACTTTGGTGATTGTCCATTTGTAAGTCTTTCGGTCGTGGAGATGGTCAGGTTGTCTACAGTGGTTTCTTCAATGTGATTATCCAGAATACCAATGTATTTTGATAAGTGAGAAAAACGTTTCGACGAGATTGAGATCTGGAATTTTGTCAGGAACGAAGGTCGCCTGGAGTCCGCATGCGGACGTGTTGGCCGTTGTCTAAAAAGCCAGATTACTGTTAACTGCGTTATTGGATTCATACTTCTTTAGAACCATGCACAGGTGCATTGTCGTGTAAAATTATGGTATCTAATCGGCGTGATGGATGTCGTTGCAATCGAAAACATCCTTCACAATGTCGACGAACACCTTGTTGCGGTGGTGTCCGTAGTCGACCGCCAGACTGGCCGCTCTCCGAATTTAATCGCCATCCAAACCATCAGTCGTCGACAATTCTTGGATGTTACCGTCGTCACACTGTGCTCTTTTGGAAAGTTTTTTTCGCATATGACCATTGGCTTGTCTAAAAATAAGACCTCATCTCAGAGGTAAATACTCATCCAGAATGAGGGCCGGTAATCAATATATCTCTTAGGAAATAAAAAAACGTTCTCAAATAAGTTTTCTACTTAAAAGCGGCTTTATCATAGCTTTTTGTTGAGGAAGTCCAGATTCTCGCATTCTTTTCCTAATTATGTCCAGAGAGAACATCGGCAGATGTTCCCTGTGAATGGTCTTAATGGGCATATAATGATACTTTTTAGTGTCCGACGAATAAAATCGTCGTCCTGCTTACATGTGGACCGTTTTGGTCCACCCGGCTTATTTCTGGGTACGGTTCTATCATTAAGTATTCGTCACAGAGTAACCTTACTTATATTAAAAATACTTGTTAACGACTCACGCGACAACCCTTTTGTGGCTAATTTCCGTATCCTTTCATAGTTGCCTGCTGACAGAAATTATCTGGACATGTTTATCGCACGGCGTAACACACAAAAGTGGCAGCGTTTCGCGCGTACGCAGTATATATCTGTTTACGCATATTGGTTCTCGGTGTGGTAAAACAAACTACTGTAGAACAAAATTATTACCAAATTTTATGGCACGAAACGCCGTACATTTGCAAAAAAGAATTTTATAAGTCGATTTTGGCCCTTTTTTGAAAACAATGAAAGTTCTCAAGCTCGCTCTCACCGGATTTGCTTTGGAGCAAAATCGAATTTTTCGTTCCCAGACGGAATCTATCCCGTACTTTTCCGGTTCATATTCCCCCTGGCACAACTGTCAAATGTTTTAAGATTGTATGGGTCGGTGGGTGGGAACTTGTCGAAGGTTGAGTAACACTTGTCATATAACAACGTTATGGCCTGTGACTTTTTATACGAAACCGACTTTCCACACCCGAAGGTATTGCCACAGCAGTGTCCTCGACTGTCTATTCGTCAAAATCAAGAAATTATCTTCTTCAAAGACCATTCCGCTACCATTGAGCCACCAAGTCGTCCACGGGTAGTCCAGCAGTCTATTCTTGTCTTCCCGGTTCTCCTGTTGGGCTGGTGGCTCGTATAGAGGCTTTGCTCGCACTAAAAGCAATGTTTGAATTCCTAAACCTTGGTACTAGCAAATTGTTTAAATTTCAGACATGCCCTTTCTTAGAGACAAAATTTTCCAGATAGCTAATTTGCCCAGTCGTTCTCATGAGAACTAATGAAGCTTGCCAAACTTTGGAGGTAAATGGATATATGTACCGCTTGATTGTGGCTCGGTTCATTAAGTAAACTGACACGAACAGTCGCGCGGGTCGTCGATCCAGGCCTACCATGTAGTCACGTGCGAGTTTGTTCCCTGTTTCTCAGTGTTACAATCCCGCCTAAGTAGTGCTTTCTGTTGTAAGGCATGCTTATGAATCCTTGTCAGTTCGGTGCGTCTAAATCTACATATACACCTGTGCACGCTCTGGCATAGGCCAATCACGTGGCGGTCGCGGTCGCGGTTCAGGCTTTACATCCTCCGGCGGTGGCGGCGGCGGCGGCTTGGGCGGCGGTCCCCGTCACGACTCTCAAGGCTCCTACGGTCACCCTCGACAACAGCAGCAAACCGGATTTGTGTTCGATCAGGGGCCCGTGAATATCCACGCTCAAGACTTCACTTTCCAGGTTGGTTTCTTAGTGTCTTACACTCTTACATTGACAACTACCCTTACGCTATTAACTGTGAATTTCCCGTTTCGGATAATCTGCCGCAGGAGGGGTAGTAATTGCTTGGATTGCAGACTACGCCAAGTCTCTGTTGTTGTAACCCGGTTAGTTGACTAGTTAATTACCTTGGCTTGCAACCTAAATTTCGTAAAGGATTATAAATCCTTCATTAGGATCACGACTAGTTCCTTTGGCTGCACTGACTAATAACTTCCCCCCCTGAAATAGCCCCCTAGACCACCTGTTATGTGGGCGGTTTTGGGCCGTATCCTTTCTCCACCATTGTGTCACTTGGCATTCTTACAAATGAAATATCACTCTCCAATATCTTGGTGTTATCCTTCCTGGTCTTTTCGTAAGGAATCACTTTTAAGTATGACTGGAAAAGCAGGGTATTATATTCAATGTTTAATCCCGCTTCCTGACATTCGACTGTTGATTTGACCTCCTGTTTATTTGTACACTCCCCTCTTATTACTCATTGCCCACCCACAATGCCATCCTTTAGTGAAGGCGTGAGATGATCGGTCTTATTCTCTTCCCTCCCCCACACAGTCCTGGATTGTCGAGGCATTTTTTCGGACCAGTAATGAGATTGGGCTCAATGCCTGCCGTGACGTTAAGGACCCCATCTGTCACACGCGCATGACAGTTTAACCGTTGATTTCGGCGATTTCCACCGTGTGCTCCACAGCAGGAGGCGAGCAGGGGCGGTGACTTGCGCGTGAATTAGTTCATAGTGGTAGTGGACTTGCGCTGCATCTACCACACTATCTCCTCTCCCACCTGAGCCCGATTTCAATGCATAGTCAAAAGGATCGGAGGCGGAAGAGTCCGCAAGTAGTTGGTGAGGTTGGAGTCGCCTCTAGGCGTGTCGCGACACCCGGCTCAGATCCTATATAGTGGGAGTGCCATAGAGGCCATGTTAAGCAGTAGCCCCTCAGTGAAAAACCTCCCAAGCCACGGCTTTTACCACAGGTATTGGCTGAAAGTCCGGGGATGTTTTTTCGCGTAGCGTAGCTAAAGCGCCACTTCTGAAATAGAATCTTTACCTTTAGCAGAGGAGCATCTGAGGCTCCCTTGTCTTTGTCGGCAATGTTACTCTACTGCTCTTGATAATATCTTCCGGGCTATCTCTCTCTGTTTTTAGTGAGCAAAACGCTCTTCAAAGAGTGCAATGCAACTGACGGTGAGTTTATGCTGGGGCAGTCGTAACTCCACTAGTTAATTGCTTACGGTAGCATTTAAATTCAACGGATTAGTCCTTCCCGACCGACCCAACTACACGGGTGATCCTGGGGCCTCTTTGTCATTATACTTTCCTTTCAACGAACTCATGTCTTGTCTACAGGAAACTACCATCATGTTTACTGTCTTTAAAAAATTAATACTTCTACCTGACGTGAGAAGCAGGTATCTGGCAATGTCCAATATAACTAGTAAAGTCTACGCCTTCCCTCTTCGTCACACGGGCTGGTTCGCTTAGCAAATAATAGATGTTTTGGCAGATTTTGAATAATCACATTTGATTAAACTCGCGTCGTCCGGCAGGGCCTCGTAGCTCAGGTGGTTAGATCGTTGACTGTACTGATGCCTTCCCCTTGCTGTTGTGGGTTCGAATTCCACCGAGGCGCCGAGTTTTTCACAGTTGGGTCAATATGAATAACCAGTAAAGCCTATACTCTCCCTCCTGGTCACACGGGCCGGTTCGCTTAGCCAACGGTGTTTTCTATGGTTGCATACAGACGTTGGTTATTAGGTTTATTACTTCTAAGCCATTGCGAGCCAAATATCGGAGTTGTGTCAGCGCTGAACTACGCATCTGAAGCTACCGCCAACAGTATCAGTTTCTGCGGCTGCATGACGCTCCCAACGCTCTGGGCAAGTTCATTAAGACCGAACTGGAAATTGCCTTTATCGGCAGCCTTACTCGTCTACAGCCTGTGGTTTGTGTCGCTTGAAGTGTACTATATGTAGTATATATTCTGTCAGGGCTTTTCGACTAGCACTTGTACCGCCTAGCCCTGCTTTGGACTTTATGCGCAGAATCAAGCGTCAATTAGGCGGACCATCTTCTGTGTATCACCCATTCGTAATAAATCGGAGCTGACTTCTCCTGGTTCGCCACCATTACCTCTATACATCTGCCTGTGTATTTCCCGTTTTGTGCACTTATTGCCCTTTTATGTCAATTCTTCTCCCCTCGCTTCTGTGTTTATTGCATCACCTGGACGACCCTCGATCACAGTGCGGCCCCTTTGACCTAAAGTGTCCAGGGCAGGTTCCGGCTGCTCTCTATCAAGACGGGCACTTTCCTGCCTGCAGCAGACTTTTATGCGGCTGCTAGGGGTGGTGGTAATGGGGGAGTGGTCAGTGACCTTTTACCTAGCTCCTCTCACGGTGCCCATCCCACGTGCTTGTTCGCAGCCCCTCGATGGTGTCAAGGTACAGCGCCGTCCAGGGTAGAGCCGGGCAGCAGATTCCCCTTCCTAGTCCACTTTTCGCTACTCGCGGATCTCGACTTCTCTAGCCCAACGTTGTACGCAGTAAGTATATCCCATTAAGAAACACACGCACACACTCAAGTATGTGTGTGTTTGTGTGTGTTTGTGTGATTGAGGAAGGGGAACAGAGGCCGACCGGTGGACTTTCATCTCACCCAGCCCCTTCCCACGCCTGTTTGCATCACCGGCTGCCCTTGATGCCCACCTCTAGGCATGCGGTTAGCCGTTGGTGGTGGGGGTACTGGTGGCCATGCCTAGACCAGATTCAGCGCATGGACTGATTTCTTTCATCCCACCATCCGGACCTTGGACACTTCAATTAGGCTCAAGTCATTCTTACCCCCACCCATCCACCCTTTCGCTGCAGGCTGGGCCCGGCAGTCTCACTCATTTAAACAGTCCGGGTGTTAAGACCAGTTGGTTTCAACTGGAATTCATCAGTCAGACGGGGTTGTTTAAAACTGGGCGGGGGGGGGGGGACGAACGTTGGATTGGAAAGTCGCCCAGCTGGGTTATCTGCCTTTTTTGACACGTCCATCTACTAGTCCCCATCTCACAAAGAACGAAACCGAAGTTACGTTCAACAGTATCAGTTTCTGTCGATGTATAACGTCCTCCGCACACTGGGCAAATTCATTTAAATCGGACCAGAAATTCCCTTTATCGGCAATCTAATTGCCTACAGCCTGCAGTACCTGTCCCTTGAAATGCATGTTAAGACCGGTCCCTGTCAACTAGAATGCATCATTCTGATAGAGTTGCTTAGGACTGGACGGTTGGGACGAAAGTTGGCGATGAAAACGTAGATTTGAATGTCGCCCCCCCCCCCGAGGGGGGGGGGGGTTATTCGTTTATTCACACATCTTTCTACCATTGTCTATCTCACAAAACACGTTAAATTATGTCAATTCTGACTGTGGACTGTCTAATTTTGTCTAAAAGCCAACGAATAAATTTACAGCAAAAGCTTGTAAACAGGACTTCCAATTTTCCGCACGGATGTTTAGAAAGCAGTTGGCCTGATCACTATCAATACCGGGGATTTTTTAATTTTACCTCTTACAGCCAGTTCTCAGACGTAGGCAGTTAGCACCCCAGAGACAATTAAATTCAACTCAAATGTTGGCATATATTTCAGGGCCAAAGGCTCAACTCCATGTTTGCCTAGTGATTTCCGACAGACTTACGGCCTTCTTTTTGTAGTCTAAAATAGAAGCCGGGAACCGCATGATGAGGGCTGGGACGCCCGTTGATGAGCCGAACCCGTCGCAACTGCCCTATGCTCTCGCCTAAGTCGACGAAGCTGCCACATGAGCTTCTATGACAGTGTCATCGTTAGGAGTATTAATGAGCTATTTCCTGTGCGTTTATGTGTGCATGTCAATTCCAACAATTTCCCCTCTCACACAAACACTTTGTCTTTTTTCCTGGTTAAAGCCGGAATTCTTCACTGGCGGCAGGGCCGGTGGCGGAGGCGGCCGCAGAAACTTTCGTCGATGAGTTCCTCTGATTTTCATCTCCTCTCATCAGAGCGACAGAATCGGCGCTTTCTTTCCTCGACGGCATTCAGTGGATGTGTGCTGATGTTTCGTGTACCTCCCCTGCTAGTCTTTCCTCTGCGGCTTTTCGTGCGCCTGGCTTAATAAAAGTACGCGAAAATCATCCTCTGTCTGCGTCTTTTTCGTTGCGGATTGTTCCACCTTCTAGACTGTAGTGGGAACAGTTTGTGGGCTTAAAGGCGTTCAGCCTCGACTTTCTGCCACATAGCAGACTGATGTCAAGTCAAACTGAGAGAGATGATTTCTTGTTCGGTGTGGCATACCCCATCAGGAGAACCGCAAATATTACGCGCCAAGCCCAGGGAGGATCCCTTGCTGTCTATTTCTGCAAATGTTTTGGACCGCCACCGCATTCAGTCAGTCTGTACTTACTATTCCGCCTTAATGGGTGCCGTCTTGCTGTCGTATAGAACTCGACTTGGGTTACCTCACTCGCGAACAGATTCTTATTCCGAAGACTCGATTATTAAAACTTGGTAACTTTACGTTGCATTGGGCTCATTAAAAATTTGGATGAAATCCTGGCCTGACTACTTTCGCAGAGGACGCGTGGCTTCTTTTGGCCGTTTGTAAGTCAGCTTACATTGCTTAAGTAGTTCGTTGAAACAGTGGTAGAACAAATTCTGCCCTCCAGTTTGGTCACGAACAAGAATCGCAACGCGTCGGAGGCCACGTAACACGGCAGTTCGGCTGTAATGTTGCTACCGCTGCTACCGAAAGTTCGACTGTCGTTTCCGACGATGTCCATCGTGTGCTCCACGGCAAGCTGGAGCAGGTACCGTGACTTGCGCGTGGGTTAGTTTGTAGTGATAGTGGACTTGCGCAGAACCTGCCACACTCTCTCCCCCCCATCTGGGCCCGATGTCAGGACAGAGTCAAAGAGACCGGAGGTGGGGGAGGGCGCAGATGGCTGGCGCAGCCGGACCCGCACCTAGGCGTGCTACCGCACCTGCTGGCCCTCAACAAACATTTTACCAGGGTTTTAACCAACAACAAAGGAACCAAAAGGGGTCAGAAGGGCGGGGATGATGAGTGGACACCCATACCCACCACCTGTACACCCAGCGGGAGCGCAGGCGCATCTACCGGCAGGGAACCAGGTGCCAGAGAACTGCCAGCGCACACCAGGCTGCGAGGGCCACTGGAAGTAGACAGCTGACATTTCGACCGCTATATACCCCTACAACAGGATTTGCGCAGGGACGGCGACTTGCGCATAAGTTACTTTAGAATGTTCTTCGAATGTTCCCATGTTACGTTTGTAAAGTCAATTCGGCAAACATGTGTCTTTGGTAACTCATCATCAGACCAATACAGTTACATGGAAATTGAAAACGCGAGAAGTTTACAGGGTTCATAACTGACTCGGGGCCTGTTAACACTCATCGTTACAACGCCATCCGCATGACAAAGCCGGCATGCTGAGATCACTGGAAAAGGTGAGGGGAGGCGACGTAGGCCGTGGATGATGTCCTGAAGTCGGGTACGTGGAGTAAACATCACTGCCAGAAGGGGTGGGGATTGGGGCGGCGTGCAATAACTATCTGGGGTCGGTTTTGGCCACAGAAGACTGAGCGCACGTGTCCGTGTCTTCTGACAGCATAGCACAGGATTCACTAGGCGTATAGCCACCGCCTCGACCGTAACTAGCACCCGTTGGCGTTGGCCTCTGGAGAAGTTTGCTGGTGTCCGGTAAACAACCTAAACGGCTTATTTGACATTGACTCGGTGATTCTTATCGACAAGATGTGCGAGAATAGAACTCAAACTCGGTCTGCTTTCACCTCTGCGTAGCTAGGCCGGTGAGTGTTCACATACAATGGTAGGGGCGCTCACCGATCGTTCTTACGGAACTCACTCGTTCCGTTGTGCCTTATGGATTCTCTCTCGAGCCCAACCAGCAGCCGCACAGTGGCACATGATATAGGCAGAATGATATTACCGACAAAGACAGGGGAAACTGGAATGGCCATTTCTGGCTTTTAGCCGTCCTCAGCCAGTCATACCTAACCCCGAAGTGTGGCACACCCGAGGCTGGTTGGGCTCGAGAGAGTCCATAAGGCACAACGGAAAGATTGAGTTCCGTAAGAACGATCGGTGAGCGCCCCTACCATTGTATATCCCCGATCGAAAACCGACAGGGCAACGGGCTCGTGGCGCAGTGGTTAGAGTCGTGGACTTCTAACAAACAGGTCGCGAGTTCGAGCCTCGGGTGTGCCACACGTCGGGGTTGGGTATGACTGGCTGACGACGGCAAATAAGCCAGAAATGGCCATTCCAGTCTCCCTTATCTTTGTCGGTAATATCATTCTGTTCACATACTCTCATTTCTAGGCGTCTCGTACGGCCGATGTATCCCGCTCCACGGGACCAAGTGAATGAGTAAATACACATCGATGTGACCTGCAGCGGTGGTAGGTCTTTGGCGAAACACGCGTAAATTCGACAGGGGAAGGTGCTAGTGATCGCTGTCTTCAGGCCTCGTCTTACTAGATCGCTTGCTGCGTCCCCTTGAAAAGGTGGTCTTATAAACAGACTTTTATCTTCTGTAGTTGCCATGGCAAGGTAAGCAATGTACCGCGCAATATTTCGGAGGGTCAAGCTCTGGGTATCCGTTTTCGCGGGGTGTGTTTCGTAGCTACTGGAGTTCTGCCTCTCAGGAAAGCAGGTACGCCGCTCTGTAGTTGCCAACCCCTGGACCAAATTGTACTTAGTATCTAGGGGGACAAAACTGAAAATTAATGTATTGTCCCCTCGAAGTTTTTTTTACGAATACCCTACGTTGAATAGCTTCATTCTCTTGCCTGTGCAGAAGGACATCGAGGAACGCGATTTTGTTATCTGCCTCACGCTGCGGAGGTCTGTAGCGAGGAGTGTACACTGGTAAACTTTTGCACCAGGACCTCAGTGTCGGTGGTGAGATCTGTCAAGCTGACAATACCATCTTCGTACCGATCGTAGAGGTCAAGGTTATAAATAGTATCTTGTAGCCTTGTCTTCTCGACTTTGCCCTTGAAAGTGTTTTGCGAGGAACGGATCGTCTATTTGCCTGTGTAGTTGATCATTGAAGAGAAACTGAACATTTTGCGTGCAAGGTGTCAGTAGCTTTTTTAGCGTTTTCACTGGCATATTTGTCGAGTATTCCGTATCTCGGATAACGTCATAGAGGCAGTTTACTGCATCTTCCACAAGCACGTTATTAGAAAGTGGTGCTGCGTCAAATGATAGTATTCTCCGTCAACGTTGGTATTCTTGATAGCCTCAACAAACTCAAAGGAGTCCTTCAAACTTCGAGGGTACAAATGACTGCAGCGACTTTATTTATTCGACTAACCATTTTGCAATGGCGTAATACGGCGAATACCGGCAGGGATTGGTTACGCTGTCCTGGTCCCAAGTGTAAGCGCAAGGTGGGCTTTGAAAGTAAAGTAAGCCGATGGGGAATGCTGAAATCGTTAGTGGGAAAGCAGCCGTAGCTGTAACGAAAAAGGTAACCTGATGTATGACAACTCTGCAGCGAGATTGAAGGAAGCCTTGAATCCCCGCAGAAGACGACGGTGGCAGGACACGCGGGGCAGTAATACTTCAAACATAGTGGTAAACCTAACCGTAACTCCAAAATCAAACCTAATCCTTAAAATAATTATCAATCTAACGCTAATCCTAAACTTAACACTAAACCTAACTCTAAACTAACCGCAAGCCCTAGTCCTAAGCCTAGCCATAAATCTGACCCAAAATCCTAACTGTAAACCTATCCTAGCCCCAACCTTAACACCGAACGTAAATTTGAACCGCAACCCAAGCCCTAACTCAAACCGAAACCCCTAAATTTGACACAAACTCTAACCCTGAACTCATTTCTCAGCCTGACACTAACCTGCCTCTAAACCGAAACATCAGGTTGCCCCTCTTCGTCCCCAATAACAATTTCAACATCAACCTTTGGCTTACTTTACTTGCAATGTCCACATTGCGCTTACAACTGGGATCAGGACCGACTCCTATCGGACTTTCTCACATCCAAGATTGGACTTAGGGGTAGCCCGTGTTTGTGAATTTTTGGGAGGCCGTGTATCCCGGGTATTATCGTGCTCACAGGTCTCAGTTGCTCATGTCCTATGTCAAACAAATGACCTTTGTGCCTTACGCTCCATCTATCGTACCACTTCCCCCACCCTCTGGGACTCAGTATCAAGAGAGAGGTAAGAAAACCAGAGGCGGGATCGGACGCAAGTGGCTCGCACGACGTGAGCCTGGGCCCAGACGTGCCACCACACCCCCTATTCTGCGCACAAAGGACCAGGATTTCACAAGAAGAAAAAGGTGACGGCTCGGATCCCAACTTGTTGGGAACGCCATAAAGGCCAATATTAAGAGGGAACCATTGCAGCCTAACTAATGTCCTGAAGAGGACCGGGTCATCCCGTGGCAGTTGGCAGTCTTCCAGTCCACGACTTGCAGCTCGTCGTGATAGATTGAGGAGCAGAATGATCTTACCGACAAAGACAAGGGAGACTGGAATGGTCATTTCTGGCTTATTAGCCGTCGTCATTCGGTAATATCGGTAATATCATTCTGCCCACATCATGCACCGCTGTGCGGCTGCTGGTTGGGCTCGAGAGAGAGTCCATAAGGCACAACGGAACGAGTGAGTTCCGTAAGAACGATCAGTGAGTGCCCCCTACCCTATTCAGGAGCGTCATACTTATCATCGTGAGAGCGTCGACCTCGCTGTCTTTCCTCTCTCTCTCTCTCCGAGACACCGGTCCAAAACCCGGGGTCAGTCAAGCAACTCGCACTGAGACTGGGAGAGTCGGTTGGCAGTCAATAACGAC
>CACRXP010000826.1:79387-97285 GCA_902702965.1 Spirometra erinaceieuropaei
CGGGTGGATTGCTCGGATCTCATACAGCAAAGGAGCAACATAGGAGGGGGTCGAAGAACACACTTCCCTCTTACGTGAGAGGTGCCTTGCTCGTCCCTTACAGTGTGCAGTGCCGGATTTGTCTATGTGTTGATGGGGGAAATGCGTAATGATGTGATATAGTCTGCGGTGGTGTACCACAAGCATGTGACCGAGTAGGTTCATGCGATGGCCGAATGTACGAGGGCAATGCGGACAGTTAAAGCGATGACGATGGGCGTTGACAGGGACAGACCTGCTGGCGTTCTGTGATGTGTGGTATAATTTCGCCATCCTATAGTGTCGCAAGGTCGACTTGCAGCCGACTGTTAAGCATGTCGATTATGTGCCAAAGAGTCCTTCGGCACCCCAACTTTCATTTTGGGTGACCCAGTTCACGAGTCTTTGCAAGGCAGCTAATAAACTGACCTATGCATTCTCTATAGCAGGGCCTCCATGCGTGCGATACGCCAGGAGTTTTCGTCGGATAGGGCAACCTTATCGAAATTTAGACCAAGTATGCGACACTAATTCGACTGCTCATTTGTCCTCAGAATCGCCAGTATCCCTTGGCTGAAGTCTCGTCTGTAGACCTTTAATCGGGCTAATTTTTAGGTTTACTGGACGCCATTTTAATGCATCTTCTACGTTTGCTTAATGCATGCATTCTAAGTGATCTTTGTGCTCAAAAACATAATTTTCAGGGTAGAATCGGGCGCAACCTTGACTTTCGGCGTTGCAATCGGACAAATTCGCGGCCTCAGTCATGCTACTCAAGTGTTTGAGAATCGACGAACCGAGCTTGGACAGAAGCGGTGCAACTGCATGAAGAGTCCGGTTGGCGTTCCACGCGTAATTGTGGCTCGTTCTACTTGTACTCACCCACCCCACCTTCCAAACCTGCTAGTTTTCCTCTTATGGTGGAGCCTTTTCGCCACCATTCGATCGTGGAGGTGCATTTATGGGTAAGACAGAAGTTTGATCGTTATCATCGGCGAAGGTGCCTGAAATCCTACTAGAACAGCTCGCTGGCTCCTCACTATCCCTAATGGGAAAAGTTCTTCGGATGTGGCGCGAGCTTAACTCCGAAATGTCCCCTGTTCTACCGGCAAACATGAGGTCTGCGAGTTTTAGCTCTTCGGTGGCTGCACGGCCTGTTAATTTGTCCGTTAAGCGCGGCAGTAACCACCACTACTATGAGGGGGAAAAGGTGACATGCGTTTGAGATGAACTACAGTCAGGGCGGCTTCCGCCTCTCTGACTACGCTCTTTCCCGCCAAACGGCTCGTGTAGCAATAACAAAGCCAGGTCAGGGTGACTGAAGATGGACTTGACGCACAAACGCCGTCTAATTTCCCTCTGCAGAGCTGGCTTTTGCCGACTGGTCCAGCCAGGCTACACACGCACAGTCTCATTCGGTAGGATCGGACATGTTAGCCACCATACTCTTGTCTAAATCTCTAGGCGAAACGGTTACCAGTCTCCGTCCTGAGAGGACCGGGTGATAGTTTAAAAGCCTGTCAAATTGTTTATAATGGTATGTGAGAGGTGGCGTGGAAACGGAGTCCTCGGAGTCGACTTCACTCCATCCCAAACACTAGTCCACTTTCCGAGCCGATCAGCCATCTGATGCGTAGGTTGGACTTAAACGGTTGGCGACATCAGCCTACGCATAGACGTGCTCCCGCACTCCCTCCCAAAATGTGGCATTCATTATGAGCCCACAGTCCGGATAAACCATGTCGTGCCCTAACTTGGCCCCCCAAAGCTCTCCCGTGTCTCCCGTCGTGAGAACAACCCAATTAGTACACCATGACATTCGTGTGAGACTGAATCCATCAAATCTACAATCCCCCTGGGTAGCCACCCACTCTGTCAATGGACCATTAAGCAAAGGACATGCCAACATGTCACACTCCTAGTCAACTGCATTGATGAATACCTGCCAAATAGTCTGTGTGAGCCTCTTCCCTGCAAATCTAACTCTGTCGACTTCCCAACGGGTGAGGCCGACGGGTGTTTGCGTATATCATCTTGCTGTTAACTTCAGTCCGCTGGATTTCCCTTAGGCGGTTCAGGGTCCCCCACTTACTGTCTACGTGGCGTATGTGCCCGCGGCAAGTAGGAGGAATTTGATTCCTCTTTAACTCTCCGCTCATTATATCCGATAGACCGGTTTCTGGACGGTCGTGGTTTTGTCGCATTTTTGTATGTATGAATCGACCAAAGGATAGTCGAATGCCTTTCGCCCCTTTCTCCTGCACTACATCATCGGTCACAAAAGAAAAAAACAGTACCAAGAAACCAGTTGGATTGGCCGTGAGCACTTTACGTGTATTCAGCTTCCGGGTCACTGGTTAATCCATTCCCCTCGTGAGGTCAGTGCAAGGAGGTCTCCAGTCCGGAGCTCTGAAATCCTCAAGAAGTGCACAATGGTCGGGTCGTACCGTCAGGATTAGGATTAGCGGTTAACCCTGTTGTATCGCTAGAAATGGCCGATTCGAAAAGTGAACTCAAGGTGCAGCTTGTAGAGCTTTCTGAATCCGGCGCGTAGGACCCCATGTTTTATTTCTTGAAAAAGCGTCCTGCAGAGTTAAAATAGAGACTACTGAACTCCCAAGTACAATCACGTGATTACTGCCTCTCATTCTCCCGCATTCCTAATAATTACTACACCAATGGCAGGCCAAGAATACCCTACTCTTTTTATTAACACACCTCTCTGAGGAAAACGATCATGGGATTTAGTACTTGTAATTTATTCGTTAGTTCTGAAAAAGGACTATTTGTGACTGCCAGCTCCTCATCAGATTTCAGAAGCACTCCTCGGTCGACGTATTTATAAACATAAGGTTTGATAAGTTTGGAAGGGATTGCGGTTTCGTAAAACCCGTTTGTGAAACATTTGTACCAAAATGCCACACTGAAGGTAAACAGACGTGTGTCTTTGGGCATCGACCAACTTGCAGATTAAGTAGGGCTGACCGATGTTGGAAGCAGCGTAGTAGGGGTGGAGGTCGATGAATTTTAAAAATTCAGTTTTTTCAGTGGTAGAAGCTCTTACCGATGTGTAAAGATTTTTCGGAATACGATTCCGCTAATGCTGCATATAAATTTACAGTGGAATTTAATACGGTTTTGGTACTTCCGCTCCTCGTTAATGGCGACGCAATTATGACATGTTAATCGTTTTGAAGGGGTTTGACAAGGGTGATCTTTCCGTGTCACTAAGGTTTGTTGAGCATTAGGTAGAATAGTTTATAACTCAAAATATGGTCGCTTACCTTGTGCTCTCCCACGAGGTTTCAGTCGAAGTTTCATCCTGGAGATAACGCGATGGTGGTCTCTGTGCCGTCGGCATCGCAGATCGGTTTGGTCATTACCACGTCCTGACGATCTTGCCACCAGACGAGGACTTAGTGCAGCAACTGCCAACGTCGCGAGCGAGGATACAAACATGTTGTCTTCTCCTGCGACGGACGGCTGGAGATGATGGTGCGGAAGAGGCGCTATGCTGCACGGGTTTGCCAAGGAAGAGGAGCACATTAGTTGCAGCCACCGAATCCAAAGGAACCCAACACTTCTTCCCCAAGCAACGTCGTCGGTCCCGACGAGGGTATTGCAGTCACCAAGGACAGTCAGTTTGTTCAGCTTCGGCACAGTCGCCAGGAGGACGTGCATGTTTTTGTAGAACTTATTCCTCCTCTTGTCGCAGTCGGTTAGTGAAGGACGTGAACGATGATGACGGTGGCGTATTGGGTTCCGCGAAGTGGCTGCTGCAGGGGCATGAGGCGGTTGTCCATGCCCTGCGGCAGCGAAGGCAGTCGTCCCACGATGTCGTTCTGGGTGACAAAGGTAATGTTAGCGTCGCGTCACTCTACATCTGGACTGCGGATTCAGAAGATAATGTAGCAGGGACCCACCCATTCCATCTGGCCCTGTTTGGAGAGTCGCGTCTCAGCAAGGCTACCGATGTCCAGCTCTCGAGCGACCAAATGTCGCCCTTCTTTCCTGTCGATTGTTCAGCCGTTTGCTTGAAGGGGACGATCGTTACAGGCTGTTAGAGTGAGCAGGTTCACTCTGACATCCTGCTAGGTGGAGTGGAGGGGATGAGAAGGGGGGTCGCTGATCATTATTATTTTGTGCCGGCAGCGAGTTTAACATCTACGAGTCACGATCAGTTTGCAGATGGCGTGATTTACCACGAGAGGCAAGTAGAGATACCTCTAAACAGGGCAGCTTTGCCAGCCCAGCCGTCTGCTGAACTCCAATATGAGTCTCGGCCTTGTCTGGTGAGAGTTATTAACTGTCTTAAAACAAATCTTAAAGCAGACTTTCCCAATGTTCTCTTGAAGTTGTTTTCGTGTTGTACCACCAGTCATCAAGGTACGGGTTTGATTGGAAAGGGTGTTTGTCGTCCAACACCAACACCGGGTGATGGCTGCCAAACTCTGCTGTTGGTCACGGCTTTATTGCAATGAGAAGACGACCCGAATGAATCTAGGCCGCCTACGGGATTGCATGTTGCCCTCTGTAGGGCTTCTTGTATACGGGAGAGGCGAAGGGATAGGGATAGATGCAGGTACTACCGGGTGTGGGTACCCGACAGTTCGACCGTCGATTTCGACTATGTCCACCGTATGCTACACAGCAAGGTGCAGCAGACACGATGACTTGCGCGCAAATTAGTTGACGGCGATAGTAGACTTGCGCAACATCTACCGCACTCTCTCCTCCCCACTCTCCACCTGGACCCGGTACCAAGGTACGGGTTTGATTGGAAAGGGTGTTTCTCGTCCAACACCAACACCGGGTGATGGGAGTTACGAATCGACAACCACCTACCCCACTTAACTAAAGCCAGTCAGCCGCCAGACTCATTTGTATACAACATGCGTAGATCTATTTTTTGTCAAGCCCTGCGAAATTAGAGTTTGTTGATCTGACATGACTGGTCACTCGAAAGACTGCGGACCTTCCGTTTGGCCTCGCAATCCCTGTCTAACGACTTCGTAAATGATAGCATAACGACGAGTGACCAGAACTTGATTACTCACGAATGCAGGGGAAATTTGGACAGTCGTAGCCGGCTTATTTGCAGTCGCCTACACTCGGCCTGCGGTTGATAGATGTCCGCCTGGCCACCGTGAGTGTGACATTTCATGAATAAATGAATTTATTGATGGCCCTCTATGGTCATCGTCGCAGCATCGTCACGGGTCCTTCCGAAAATAACGAATATGGATTACTGGCTTAAGACGGTTTGCCCAGATTCACCCAATCACCGACACCAATCAGGAAAATACGGCGCTCATGAGACTCTTCCCTCACGTTTAGTAGGAGCATCTACGTTTACCCAACCGATTTGGATCGTCTAAAGCTCGGTTTGTGTGTGGCGTTATGGGTAAATCCAACTCAGAGGATGGAGCCCATCTGAACTTACTGTGTTCATAGGCAGGAGTGTTTGTTAAGGGCGCCGTGTCAAAGTTTACTTATAGTCTACCTGCGTGGCTTCCGGACTTTCCGCTCGCGACGCAAATTTTTGAAAACCTTTCCTCCAGGCGATCTCGTTTGTTTTAAATGTAGTTATGAGAGGGGAGACGCTGAAAATGAGACGATATAATTAGTTTATGCAGTATAAGCATTCTGGGAGTATGACTTTTGAAGATACGCCTTCATGCCACGTCTCCCGCACACTTAAATCCATAAAATTTCTTTTAAACCCGTGCGAAAGTTGCTTAAAAATTCCTTCCATCACGCATAAATGGTCTGTCACTGCTCTGGTTTTTTACAACCACCTATCTACCTCATCCTGCTTATGCCACATCGACCACTAAGCTGATCCTATTCGTCCCTGTTGACTTTTAGCATAAGAAACTTTAGTTTTCTTGTGGACATATGTGTTGGTTGAGGTGCACTTACGCCATACGTCAGTTTACAAGGGTGAAAATATGAAAGCTCTTATCTCTGATACCCACGTTTTAATCTCTGAGCTGAAAACTTCTTTCGAAAGATGGCGCCTGACAAGTGGGTAGTAAAGAAAAACAGAAAGTATTTTTACTATCAGCCTTTGCGTCTGTTCCATGGGTTTGACGTAGCGCGAAAGCGCAAGAATGCTTTAATTGTTCTAACCGGAGTAGCTCTTGCGGGATTGAGGAATCCCAAGTTGGAGGCGATGTACGTCCGTCCACTCGTGCGTCGAAACCAACGTCCGACCGCAGAAGACACCGTATAACCCTTGAGAAGGACAGGGACTCTCACAGGCTGGGTTAGCGACATTAACCGATAAATTTCCCCGAACACCTGTTAGCCAGGAAAATGTGTTCAGAGAAAATTGCCACCTTTTTCATGTCCACTACTTGCTTTTCGGCTACGAATGTGGCCTTTTTCGATGAGGTCTTGCGACGTTTTGGTTTCTTCATTGCCGAAGTGTTCGCAAGAAAATTCTCAAGTGTCACTCGGCTGTAGTTCCCTCTTGCTTACGTAGCCAGTCTTGATTAAGGCATTAATCCAACGCCCTTTTTTGCATCCCATGACGAAAATATCCGCAGTTTTCTGGACGTCGTTTGAAGCTTAAGAATGCTGGCCAGTCAGTAGTGAATGCCACTTAACTGAGAATAATCTGTACCAACAGGCGATGCTCACGAATTTTGCTTTCAACCACTTCACGTTGTCTTCTGGCGTCCACGTTAAGTCTGATAATTGGTGTACAGTTTTTCGAACCAAGCTTCGATTGTTGTCAGACATATTTTGCTTTTTGACACAAAGGATTTGGCTTATTATGAGAGAACACCAGCGTGTACTTCTTTTCTTCCTATCAAATCTCACATGATTACAGTGTATTCGTCTGGATTTAGATAATACAGTTCGCCCGCCGGTTGTCTGTTTATGTACATGATCAGAACGACATCGAATGGCTGTTTCATTTAGGCCTTCAAGTGCTAGATGTACGTTGTTAATGTTATTAGACACACTGGACTCCCCGAGTGCATCGCATGCTTCTATTGGATCAATTGATGCCGACATTGTGGGGGCAAATAATTATATTTCTCCATTTTTGCAAGGTGTTGCAATGTCGACCTTGGGCCGTCTCTCCTGAGGGGTCTTGCTTACTTGAAGGCAAATTCAACTAAGTCTGCAGGGCTGAAGGAATACCCATCTGGTCTTATCTTGGGAGGCCCTGCAAATTATTTTAATAAAGTGGTTTTGATGTTTCCGCAGGAATTTGGAATATGACCATCCTTGAAGGGATTTTAAAAAAGACGAAGGTGACAAGGCATGCAAAATTTGGTGACTTTAATTTTCATATCCTGCATTCTGGGTGGGATCGTTGGGTGTGCACTGACCTCTGCCAAACGAGAAGTCGCCGAAGTCTGTGGGACCACTGCATTCCATGTGTTTCGTCGACTTGCCTGTAGTGTCCGAGCCACGTAAGGGTACGGGTTTGGCTTCTTCCTCTATGAGACACTCTGTATATGCTTCTTTAGTGTTTCTGTTGAATCGGGTGCCTTCTTGGTCAGAATCCTGAAAACTAGCGTGAAGTGAGCTCACTGGCCTCAAAACGCAAGCGCATGCAAGTAAAATAAATTAATTATAAGACGATTTATTGTAAATATAACAACACAGAGGAACTATTTCTACACCGGATTCTTCCCAAATTCCTCATTCCGGACGGCCTCTTGACTAGGCCCTTTACGCCCTTCCAATGCGGTAACTAAAAATCAAGTTCAAAAAACACGTGAGTCAAAAAAGAACAAGATTGACAAGGTCACATTTAAACAACAAGTCAGGGTTGCTTTCCTATATCTCCATGTTCAAATGTATTTTGGAAAACAGTGCTTCCGGCATTTCGAACCCCCGAGTAATTTACTGTTATCCATAAACCATGTTCAGCTATTGACGATGTCATCGACAGAAACGGATTGGAGGTAGCACGACTGCCACACCTGCGTATTTCCCGCTTATTAATGTTCGTCCACTTTAATGCCCCAAGACGGGCTGCAACGCTGTTGTCTGCACCAAAACTGGGAACCAGGTTGGCTAATGTCATGTTCTCCTGGGGGTGCGCAAACTGGGAGCGACTTTTGACCTTTGCCGTACACACATGTAGTCGGCTCAATCGTCGAGATCGACCAAGTCCACCGCGTGCCCCGCAGTATGCCGAGTGCAGGGGAGGTGACTTGCGAAGCGCCTGCCGCACCCTCTCCTCGTCCACATGAGCCCGGTATCAAGAATGAGTCGGAAAGACCAGAGGGGGCTGATATGCGGTAGCTGACAGGGCCAAGTAGTCGTCCATGTGCGCCGCACATAACCTGGTCCGTGCATGATGGGCCAGGTTTCCACAGAATCAAAGCGGGAGAGTGGCTCGGATCCCGTCAAGGTTGCAGTGTCATAGATACCACAAAAGAGTGCGCCAGGGTGGCCTGAATCTCAGTCCACACACACGTAGGACGGGCTATGAAGACCAAGTTATACCGTCTGTGTAAGTCTTCCAAGTCATCGCTTTTGGCGCACTGTGATAGTTTCAAAACGTCTCTGATTTATAAAACTTAGGAATGTACTACAGTGCCGTGGAGTGGAGTCCTCAGTGTTGGCTTCACTTTCTCGTGTACCAGTTGACCGTCCGAGTTCGCCAGCCACCTGATGCTGCTGAAATTGGGCGTAAGTGGCTGACAGCGCCCAACAGCTCGTCTACGCGTGCCACACACGACCCGGTTTTGTGCCGAGTTTTCACAAGAGGGGAGCAGCTCAGAGATGACATGCATGAGGGTGCGTGCGCGACATGCGCTGGATCGGAGCTCGCCCTGTCCATCGCTGTATCACCAGTCGACTACCAGACTCGGATAGGCCACTGGTTCCTATGATAGGCAAAAATGAGGAGAATCAATACTGAGACGCCCTTTTTGCAAGGCATTCCAACGCATTCTGTGCTCCATTACAGTGGGTAGGCTAACTCATGAAATGTCAACCGAAATTCCGAAATGCGTTTTCGTTTCGAAAAGATTAAGTAAGTAGGGTTGTAGAACTAGTCAGCCTGCAACAAATCTATAATATTTCAGTTACATCAGGATGCCGGCTTTCGAATGACCTTCCTTCGCCCCACATGCAAAATCTGCACTCTGTAAAAAAATGACTACCTAAGTAGTATGAATCTTGCTGATTGATTTTCGATGTCTCTAAAAGTCCAATTATATTTCATGGAAATCATGCATATAAAATTCATTCTTTTTCTTATTCGGTAGAAAATTACGTCTTCTTCTAATTTAATACTCCAAGGAGAAACATAATTCGGTTTTACAAAAGTTTCTTACTGTGGGACGTTTAAATACCGTGAAATGTCTGTTCATAAATCGTCATGTCTCTGCATTTACCAATGTGGCTTGTAAAGTTAACAATATGGATCAAATCCACTACCTAATTTTATGAAACCTATATGGTTCCCCTTTATTGCCGTAGAGAAACGTGTGGTTTTCTGTACGCGAAAATATATGGTTTGTAGTTTAGAAACCCTGAACACAAGTGTGACGGTTGAGAGGGTCCAAAATTATTCGGGAATTGGAAAACTTTTTTAAAACCGAAGTATGTCCCTCCTTCGAGTATAACATCAGAGGAAGACATAATTATCTACCGAATGAGCGAAAGAATGAATATTTTATGCATGTTTTCCATGAAATATAATTGAAATGTTATTCTAATCGAAAATCAATGAGAAAAATTCATGCTACGTAAGTATTCGTTTTTGCAAAGTGTAGTTTTTACATGCCGCCGGAAGGAAGTTCATTCGAAGGCCGGCATCCTGTGGTAACTGAAATATTATAGAATTATGCTGCAGGCTGACTAGTTTTACAACCCTACTTAATTAATCTTTATGGAATGAAAACGCATTTCGGAATTTCGGTTGACATTTCATGAGTTAGCCCACTTACTGTTTATCTGATATGCCTTCAACTTGCACGACGCTCTATTATCGAAACCTGGAAGATTGGTACGTGCTAATGATCGCCCTATGTACTTAATTGCGCTTGAAGGTTCTTTCGGGGAAATTCAGGCGACCGCGATGACTGAATTGCACTTCTGGTATTCACTCACATTTTTACCTCTGCTTGAGCTTCGTTTGTCAGCCATGTTCGGCAAGCTGTCATTGCGTCGACTGTAAAACCTCCAATAATACTGACGGCCATAATAGTAATAAATTTCATTAACGGAACCTCGCGGACACCCATAGTAACCTATATCAGCCGTTGAACTTGGGCAATTTCGACTTACGGCGGCTGAGAATTTGTCAATGCGCTTTTATTCATGGCAGGATAGAATAAAGCTTGTTCTGTTGAGTATGAAGATACATCCAGAGAAGCACTGAGTTAAGTTTAAATTACAAAGATTCAGTCAATGATCGATGTCATGAAACGTATACCGAAATTCGGAAGTGCTTTCTCTATTATAAAGTATTGCTTAGTTGGGGTTTTAATATTTATTACCATTCAGCATAATCGCATAATGCGTCAATCACGCCAGGATACCGGCTTTTGAGCGCACTTCTTTTCGGCCGTCCACAAAACTTCTCTTTACAAAAACGAATACTAATATAGTAAGAGCTTTTCCATTGATTTTCAGTTTCCTTATAAATTTAGGCACGTTTTGTAGTAAATATGGCCAAAATATCCTTTTTGTAACTGTGTGCTGGAAAATCACGTCTTTTTAAAACATTATGCTCGACGTTTTTGCAATTTTCAAATAATTTGAAACCTAATCTGCCACTCCATTTGCGCCTAGAGTTTACGAACTACAAGTGGCATGTTTCTCGCTAAGAAAAATGACAGATACTTCAGTGTTGTTCGAAAGATACCCAATGGACGTCATGAGCTTTCGCAGTGGATGTGGACTATGTTGTAACCTCATATGAAGTATGAATAAAAGTCCAGATACGATACTACTTGAAATGACATTTCACAGTCTTAAAAATCTCATAAGTCCGAATTTTTCGCCTGAATTCTAGCCTTCTTCGGGAGTAAAATTTGAGGAGGACGTAATTTGCTATCGCGTAAGCAGCTAAAGAATATCTGTAAGTATATTTTTTTCAAAACTTATTTGAATATACAACAGCATCAAAAATAAGTCGAAAAAAACTAATGCTATATACGTAATCACATTTCGTCAAGTGTGGTTTTTGCTTGTCGGCTGGAACCAAACGCATTCTGAAATCGGCATTCTGGTGTGTAAGCAATGTTTTGGGATGGTGTTGCTAGATAATTAGTATTGCAGTCCCATTCAAGTGATGCTTCCTAATCGAAAACGCGTTTCTGAATTTCGCTTGACATCTCTAAACAGTGGTTACTTTGTTGCCTCTAAAACGTTTCACTGGGACTTCTGTGAGACGTTTTACGTCGTTATTTATCCCGTCTGACTAACCAAGAAAAATAATACGCATGCAGAAGGAATTCAGATTTTTGTCGGTTCATTTCTATGCAGGTGTCGGCAGCAGAACAAAACTGTTGAATTATTCGGAAACTTCTAAAAATGCCCTCTATGCAATGACCTAAATAGGAAACGGAATGGTCCTGGAAAGGGTGTAAAGATTCCACAAGTTACCGTGTATTTTTAGCCTGGACGGCCTCAGCAACGGGCTAAATTATTAAGCAGGAACCCCTTCCTCTCGGACGGTGATCATATATTGCGTGCTACAGTGCGTCCTTGCTATTTTGGGAGGTCTTAAGGTGTGATATAATCTTTGCTTTAAAGGCCTTGCCTTTAGACACACCCCCGCACCCGCGAGAATACTGGAGTTTAATAAGGATTTCTTCCGAAGAGCTATTTATTTGCCTGGTCTGCTTTTCAATCTCCGACACCGCAGTACCATTCTAGACCTCTGGTGTGTGTCGAAATTCACAGAACAGGGCAAATAAAGTTTCAGATCAGTTTGAATCCTGTTTGACAGCGTTAATTATTTGCGTAAAATGTGCTACTTTTACTGTGACCTTTCAAATTGAATTGTTTTGAGGTCGTGCTTCCCATGGGTGAAATTGTATTTTCGCCTGAAAATCATCTACATTAGATTATGTGTTCTTTTAACTCGGTCTTCAAGTGGGTAGTAGCTCAGATTCATGGGAAACCTCAACTTCCGTGACATAGGATTTTCCGTCTGTGTTCCTCTGACGAGGTTAAAACATGCCTTCACACTTTTTAAGTCTAACTGGCGCGATGCAAAAGTACGGCGTCGTTCAGCGGTAGTAGGCATGTCGACAAGGCTTTGAAGAAGCAAATGGTGTTCGGAAAATGTGAACTTTAATCGTCAATGTTCGAATGGTTAATAAAAGTTCTTCTTCAGATTAAATGACCTCCGTTAGATGGTGCACATCTTGCGTAAACGGGGTTTTGGTTCTTCCAAGACCCCTTTTTATCAGCAAAAACTCTGTTTTCATAGAAGATCTGCAAAATTATTTATTTTTAAACTTACTTCGACAATTCGCACTTGACAGTTTGACGGTGGTCAGTCGCCCAAGAGTTAACGAGGTTGCCATTTTTCTGTTTTCTAATTCTTCTTTAGTTATGCTCACCCCATTTCATTTTGCAAATATACGGATGACGTTTAGTTCCTTGCTTGTACTTGACTCCTTTTCGAAGTTTCGCTTCGCGAAAAATGCGACTCTTTCTGACTGATCCGATGACCTTGTCAACTCACTTGTCTGTTTTCAGTCTAGCTTAGTTTGCTGTTTTACACATTTTTTGTTGGAGACTTTCTACTTTTCGTGATTGTTGGAATGTATCAGGAATTCCGATGCATACTGGAAAACGGGGTTGGGGCAATTTTGATCAGGCCGCCATCTTTAATGAAGATTACGTGCGGTGATGACGTCCATTTCTTACAATTGCTGGTTGGTCAGGCGTGTACTGCGGTTTTTCAAAGTTCCCTGACTCTGGAAGAGGGGCGCGCAACGATCCGTTGCGGAACCCGCTCGTCCCGTTGTGCCTTGGGGCTCTCTCCCTCGAGTTCCACCAGCAGCCGAAGAGGGACCCCTAATATAGGCAGAATAACATTAATTACAAAGACGAGGGTGACTGGAATAGCCATTTCTAGCTGGCAACGAGCCCCTGGCTCAATTGGTAGGGCATTGGACTTCTAACTAGCAGGTCTCGAGTTCGAGTCGCGAGGATTGCGTGCCTCAGGGTTGGGTATGGCCGGCTGATGATGGCCAACAATTCAGAAATGATAATTCTGGTGTCCACTGTCTTTGTCGGCAATTTTATTCTGTTCCGACTCTCAAGTATTTTCGCTTTTACTGGAGATTTGCCTGCCTCACCCGAAATGAGATCGCGTGATCGCCAGCAGTATGCTTGAGGATGTCAGAAAATGTTCGCTACCAGTTCAGGTAAGTACAGTAGGTGGGCTAATTCATGATATGTCAACCGAAATTCCGAAATGCGTTTTCATTTCGAAAAGATTAATCACGTAAGGTTGTACAACTAGTCAACCTGTAAAATAAGTATATGATAGTACAGTTACCTCAGGATGCCGGCTTTTAAACGACCTTCCTTCCGGCTGCATGAAAAAACTACACTCTGTAAAAAACGACCACTTATTTAGCAGGATTTTTTCTCATTGATTTTCGATGTCCCTAAATGTCCTATTATATTTCATGAAAAACATGCATAAAGATATGCATTGTTTTACTCGTTCGGTAAAAAATTACGTCTTCCTCCAACCTTATACTCAAAGGAAGCGTATACTTCGGTTTTAAAAATGTTTTCCAATTCCCAATAATATTGGATCCGCTCTACCGTCACACTTGTATTCAGGGTTTCCAAACTACAAGGCGTATGTTTTCCGCGTGCGAAAAACCACACAGTTCTCTATGGTAATAAAGGGGCACCATGTGGAGTTCATAAAATTTAGCAATGGATTTGATCCATATTGTTAACTTTACAAGCCACATTGTTAAATGCAAAGATATGCTGATTTCTGAACGGCCATTTCACGGTATTTAAACGTCCCACAGTTAGAAACTTTTGCAAAACCGAATTATGTTTCGCCTTCGAGTATTAAATTAGAAGAAGACGTAATTATCTACCGAATGAGCAAAAGAATGAATATTTTTATGCATGATTTCCATGAAATATAATTGGACTTTTAGGGACATCGAAAATCAACGAGAAAATTTCATGCTACATAAGTAGGCATTTTTTATAGAGTGCAGTTTTTGCATGTAGGGCAAGGGAGGCTCATTCGAAAGCCGGTATCCTGAGGTAACAGAAATATTATAGAGTTGTTGCAGGCTGACTAGTTTTACAGCCCTACTTAATTAATCTTTTCGGAATGAAAACGCATTTCGGAATTTTGGTTGACATTTCATGAGTTAGCCCACCTACTGTATATTTGCCTGAGAAGTACCTTAAGTTGCGTTGCATGCCTTTCAAAACAATCCTGTAGTCCCAACATGTAGAAACCTATCTCAGTTCAGAACTCGCTTTCGTCTTGGGTCTCTGCACCTTTTTCAAATTTCATGTTTCGTTCACTTTTACGTGGTTTATTTGTGTTTATTCTGTCATACACCTATGACCCGCCGGAATTTTGACGTTTACAGCCGCCGCCCTTTAGTTAATAAAAGGGCGAAATGTGGTTTTGCCATCTAATCTGAAAGGTTTACACGCATGTACATACCCATATGACGTTTATTTTCTCCCAATTACGGCGAAGAAGAAAGTGGGGCGAGCTCATGTATCAAGCTGCATTTGGGCTGACGTTTCGGAAACTTCCTCGTTCCCATCATCAGAGTAGTGCGCTTGTTGCTCCTGCTGGTCTTGAGTTTTTCAGCCTTGCCGCTTGTCATTCTCGAGGTACGAACTTTAGCCTGCCTGTTTGCCGCTGACTGGCCTTGACTTCCCCGAGGCTGACCACTGGCGAGCTCGCGTAACCTTCGTCCCCTCTAGGGCCGGCATAGTTGCAGCCAAGTCAGCGCGCCTGATGGCCTCCCCCCGGATCAGTCAGCGGACTCATCAGTCGTTGCTGTTCGTGCGAGTTGCTCTTAACCTCGCGAGTGCATCGCTGAGGCAGTGTTCGGCATTGGGCACCTGATATCCGGCCGATACCTCTCCTCTTTTCCCTAAGCGTCGGTTCTCTACTCCGCGTGCTCGCCTGTCCTATTAATCTTGTCCGAACTGATGCGAGCCTTGCACGTAACACCTAGCAGGCGGGACGCAGGTCCACAGTTTGGTTGATTGTGCCATTCGAGGGCCAACTTTCGAACACCAATCTGGCCATCTTAACGCTGGCTCGGCCGATCAGCCCAGCCTTCTCAAAGGAGAAACAGTAGTTCAACCGTTGTATGTGGCCATAGATCAAAGACAGCTTTTCCTTACGGTTGATTGCAAGCTGGTTTTTGTGCAATCTCGTGCCAAGGTGTTTGTCCCTTCCACCAACATACCTCGAATCCCAATTTTGGCATGGTATGCCACAGAGCACTGCTGATTGTTTTGTTACTGAAAGCGGGTCTTTGGGCTTCATGACTTGCTGCCTGATTGTGTATTCTGGTTTGTGAGCCACGCCAATCCTAAAAGGTTTTGGGATTCCTGCCGTCTCCACTGAGACATTCTTCACGTAGGTGGTTGCAAGCCATAACCTTGACTTCTCTCCGCTCGACCTCTCAAAATGAGATCTCCAGAGACACTTGGGTAGGAAGGACTTTGGTCAGACGATAGTTTTAAAAAGGATGTGTAAATACTTTATCTCCTCCCTCAAACCCCTGTCATCGCTACAATTGGTCTGAACACGTTCGAAGAGGGTTCTGATAAAACTACGTTTGTGATCAACAGGGCAGTTGCTTCAGAAGTGGAGGATGGGTCTAGTGTGAATTGCCTTACAGTAGACCGTTGCCCTTATCTTCCCGTCTCTCAGTTTTGTAACCTGTACGTCAAAAAGGAACAACTAATTGTTGGCCTCTTCCTCTATGGTAAAATGAATGTCGGGAATGATTGAATGCAACAATGCCTTAAAAGTCGGCAAGTACCTCTTCTTGATGCCTATGGTATTGGCGGTGGGGCTGGGGGGAAGTACTCGTAGTAACATCATTATTAGTAATATCGACAAAAACGTCGGTAGTTATGCTGGAGTTTCATCACTTGGCGACCCTACACTAGAGCGCTAGTTAGTCCCCGCGTGAATTGGGACATATACGTATTCAAGACCCTAAATATTTCCCAACGCAATGGTAAGACACAGAAAGATATCTTCGTCTGTAATCCGTTGGACCTCTCCGAACCACCTGGCTGTGTTAATTGGGAAATAGTTCACCTGGATGTCCATGTAAGGTCCAGTTTAATGCCACATCAAGAGATCATGAGACGCTTGAGTTAGTGAAAGTAAAGATTCAAAGGTTCGGTAGACTGATCAATCAATCATAACTCTAAGCACCATCGGAGGTCAAAAGCATCAAAATGTCCATTCCCACATCGCAGATGATCCGCAGACGGATCTATCAGATGGAACATAGGCACTTCACTGAAGCGAAGTCCAGTAGTGCCTCGCCACCTGGTATTTTCCGTCGTCGTAAATAGGGTGTTTATTCATGCAGGAGGGAGCGCACACAGATCTGTTGGCTGCCTCGAGCAATCAAATTCCAAGTATGCGGCAGGGACCACAAGCAGGCAGCCACTTTCTATACATGTTAGCGTTTCATTTCCCGTATGCTCATCGGAGCCGTGATCGGCTGATCAAGCTGCCCCTCAGTTATCACAGCCTGGCCAGTTTCGACCAGGCGGGTGGCTACCTGTTCGTGACTTCTATCACACATTGGGAGCTTATTTGCATCGGGAAGCCAGTGCTTCGTTGTGCGCCCATTCGTGCAAACGTAAGGTTTATCTGTGCGGGGGTAGGGTAAGGGCAGCCAAGATGAGCAAAACAAAATCGAAGGTCTGCAGTTGTGGTAGCTCATTAAGCATTCGACTTGAAGTAAGCTGCATTATTTCAGACTAAAACACTGCACCAGTTTCCAAACCGGAACGCATGCGTCCTGAAACATCATCCACCTGTCGACCCTTTGAATTTGTATGGGCTGTTTCACCTGCTCATTTACCAGGAACACGTATTCTGGCTGTACAGCTAGTTAGTATTCATTTTTTATGGCAGCCACGTCGCCCAATCCCATTCTCCGCTGGCTAGCAGGCTCGAACAGCCGACAGGTGCATGGGAGAAGGAACAGTGAGAGAGAGAGAGAGAGAGAGAGAGAGAGTGAGGCCAACACCGGGGAATCCGCCCTCCCTGTGCATCGGCGCACTACCTACTGTAATAACTCTGACGCGTTTGAATCCATCACGACGCGCTTAAAGTCGTGGTTTTCAACTGTCTTGGGAATATTTTACAGTACAGACGGTTGGGCAACAATGGCCCCTTCCCAATACAGCTTTATAGCACTCGGCTGCGTCAAGTTCAAGTTGCCCTTATTGTAGTCAAGTACATGTTAAAGGTCTGTAAGCGTCTGCTATGCCATGATCAGCAAACCATGGTCCTCGCAGTCTGGTATGCGCTGGCAGTTCTCTGACGCCTGGTTCCTTGACGGTAGGTGCGCTTGCGCCTGCGCTGGGTATACAGGTGGTGGACGTGGCTGCCCAGTCATTTTCGTCCTTCTGATCACTGCTGGGGTGTTGCTGTTATTGGTAAAAATCCTGGTCATTTGTTCTGTGGACCGGGAGGTATGGGGTAAAGTGTCAAGGCGCGGGCACGGCCGCACCATCCACCCACGCCCTCTCCCTCCCCCCACTCTTTTTCCGACTTTGTCTTGACACCGGACCGGGAGATGGAGAGAGTGCAGTTGATGCTCCGCATGTCTACACTCACTGTAAACCAACTCACGCACAAGTCAGCGTTGGCAACGACGGTCAAACTGTCGG
>CACRXP010000826.1:97393-109199 GCA_902702965.1 Spirometra erinaceieuropaei
CGCACACGAGCCAGCCACTGCTTCCAAGTTCATACCCTCTGGTCCTGACTCTATTTCGTCCTCAGTGAATGAAGGAAGAGAGGATGCAGTGGGTACGACGCAAGTCTGTCACAGTAGTAAACTAATTCACGCGCACAACACCAGTGCTGTGCCCACTTCCTGGGACAGGTGGTAGAGGTCTTCACTTGCAACGGCCCAACTGTCATCCCCCGTCTATGACTCACAGTGTCGGCTAGCTTCCCAACCAGACTCACTTGTCGTTTAATTTGGCAAGAGGCAGCGCCCAATCAAAGTCTTTCAGGGAATATTGATTTGACGCCTTCGCCTCGGGAACCGTGACACTAAATGGTGGATTAGCCTCAAGTCAAACGTCAAATTGATTACGGTTGTACTGACATATGTGGACGTATAAACAGGGCATAAGATCAGGAACCGCCTGAAACACAGGCGGCTGTGAGCCAACTTTAAGTGAAATTAGGGTTAGAGTTAGGCCAAGGACTAGGTTTAAGGTTAGAATTGGAGTTAACGGTAACGTAAGCCAGGATTAAGAGTGAAGGTTTAGGGTGGGATAAAGGTCAAGATTAGGGCAACGATTTAGTTTTGTATTAGGGTTATTGTTTAGGGTTAGGACACAGGACTATTTTGACCCTTCTAGAATTATACGCAGGTCCATCTTTACTATTTGGGCGGGACGTTCCTATTCCCATGCCCCGTTTAGACGCCCACATAATTCAGTCCCGCCTTCTTGACCACCGAGTTACTACACTGGCGGGATATTTTGGAGGTTGAAAAACCTCGACTAGATTGTGTGCTGGTGGTCTGTTCGACAGTCCGAGCATTATGGTCCGACCGTAGGTGTTAATGGATTGTGTCAAACTGTCAGAAATGCAAGGTGGGCGGGCATACCATTATCGCCTATTTATGTTATTCGCAAATTACTTATCAACAGCAACATGAAGTGTTGCGAATGCGAGTTGTTGAGCCAGAATCTTTGCGAGTGTTGCTAAGGGATTTAACAGACGACTTATTCACAGAACAAAGATTCTTCGCTCTGAAGTTGTCAATGTTCAGCCAAACAGAGTGGTTTCTGCTGCCCTCACTTTACATCTTATTTGCTTAAGTTTCTTAGGTTTTGTTGAGGAAGCAATGACAAGGAAGTGAACGCGAAGAAAAGGTCTCCAACGTGAGAATATTTTAACCGGCCTTAAGAAAGGAAACAATATTGCAGATTGCATATTTGCATGGGTTATCACACACTTGAGCCCAAAAGCCAACAATATACTAGTTCCAGACGGTTTTTGAAACCGTCCATACTGAGAGGTGTCATGCAACCGAATAGAAGAAACGTACTGACACCCAGTTTACACTAATGTCACAGCAACCGCGGTAGTTCCTGCGTTCCGATGCATCGCTTCCCTGATACGGAAGAATAGTACGCGAAGTGGACTGCATATTCTTAAATGTCCCCTTGATGGTTAGTGCTAAGGCATGAGAAAGGTCTCAACCCCTTATATCCAAAGTACGGTCATTCCTTGTCGCCACTACAATGGCGCGGCAGCTGCCCACTCTAAGTCAACATTCCCAACTTTTGTTTGGGCTTTTGGTAAATCGGGATCTCTGGATTCAATTTATCTTTCGTTCTCTATTCCACTGATTGAAAAATCGCAGCGCGCTCCCTTCACAGTGTCTGAACGAGACGTTGCTTGTGAAGGAAACCGTTAACGGCTGAGTGGCTTACTTCAAAAAACTGAAAGGACAGTTTACCAGCAAAGCATAATACCGAATTCATTATTCTCACTAAAAATCGGTTTTCGATTGAAACACTTAATTTTTGTCCCTCTTCTAAATCAAACCGGCCTTTTAGGCAGTCCGATGCCACTCAAAATCTGTCTGCTGGCCTCCGAAAATAAGGTCGCTGAATTACCGTGTCTTTGAATAATTCAGAGAGTCTGTTAATACACGATAAATGTTCATCAAGTAAGCTGTTCTTTCATCCGGTGTTTCTTGCGACTGCAACGATTTTGTGTTCAGATTTGCCTAACCGTTAACGTCTGTCTTCCCTGGCTTGTCAAATTTGATTTTGGACGTTGCTCGGTCAGACCCGCCAGAATTCTGCAAATTATGGTCACTTTCCTACTTTAACTTCTAACTATATAGCTGTTACTTCGTAGGCCGACAGGATCTTGCCATCGGGGCTAACTTGTGCACTACTATCAATATTGCCTTGGCCGTTTTCAAATGACCCCTTCAGAATGCAGTAGGCTCAACAGTAGACAGTCTACCCTGCTAAATAAAACTTGTTCCTTAACGCACAGATCCGCACAGAGCTCTTCTAGCCTTCCATATAACTGTTTGCCTCTGAAGGAATAGAACGGGATGAGGAATTTTTAGACTATCAGTTACTCTTGCCAGAGCATCTCTGCGATATCCAGCATACTGCCCTAAATTAATGCTTGCAACAGTGACTGGGCCTGACTTGGGAATACGGAATTGGTTACTCAAGCGTGCATTCGACAGCTACCAAGTTAGTAAAGCTGATCAAGCAGTCGTCATACTGATTGGTTCGGTCAGTCTGTAAACATAATCAACCACCAGTCGATTGGCAGCTACTGCGTGCGCGCGTGCTCACGTTCCCCTTCTCGCGGTTTAAATGCTGTCGCGTGCTCCTGCGGAGCCTGCGTACTTACCATCACAAAGTCGTGATTTTAATTGCAATTTTTTGGTCCCTGCCTCAGAAATCGTCAGTCATGCAGCATTCATTTGATGCCTGTTTACTGCTCCTACTGGCGTTGGCTGTCTGCAATGCCTACTGGCGTCCACGGGATACCGAGCCAGTTATCCTAACTGACCCTGTGGGAACTCTGACTTTTAACTCATCACTGGAGCCTGCTCCACTCACATACCGAGAGTGGATCCTGGCGCCCTTTGCTGACCGTAAAGAGGCCGACGAAAACGGGCGTCCCCCGCTCTTTCGAATTTTTGTTGAGGAGATAAGGCTGGATGCAGGTGGCGATCAGTGTCCAAATAATAAGCGCATTACTATTGGGAACGCCGACCAGCCGGACGGCCTGGATTCCGTGGCTTATTGTAAGCATTTACGAAATTTTGAAATTAGTGTGTTGGCTCACCGTGTCTATATCCGTCTCCAGTGTCCCCCTGGTACTGGTCCCGTCTACATTCGACTTCACTTCGGCATTGTTGTGCCCTCTACGCAGCAGACTGGTCTCCAGCGTCCGGGCAGACAGATCTGCCTCGACCCTTTTCACGACACCATCACGGACTCCTTGCATTCTCACCTCTGGGCCTGTCGGCCAGTATTCTACGGCCAGTTGAGTGAAACCCAGTGTCTGGCAACTAGCCAAATCTGCAATGGTGTTGAAGACTGCCCTAGTGGCGAAGACGAATCCCTTGCCACCTGCACCAAACAGACAGCTACGGTTATAGAGACCATGCATAGTTTGGGCAGCTGGTTGAACAGTACACAAGCTGCTTGGCCTGCTGGCACCGATCCAAACGCAAGCTCTGCCAGCACGCTTCTCAACATCGCCCTTCATCCCTGCCATCCGGGCGAATTTCAGTGCAAAGTCCGAAACCGTGAAAATGGCCAAACCACTTTTGTCTGTATATCAAATGCCTGGGTTTGTGATGGCCAAATCGACTGCCCACGAGGGGAGGACGAGGCGCCAGAACTCTGCTCAAATCAAAAAGCTCCCGTGGGAGGTTGTCCTCCAGACACTTTTTCGTGCCCCTACGATGCAAAGTGTTTGGACTACCGGTTCATCTGTGATGGAAAACAGGACTGCTTTAAGTCGGTGGACGAGTCAGCTGCAGCATGCCGCTGGAAGAGGCAGCACCACCCAGCCACATCAGTTACTTATCAGCAGAACAGCAATTACAGCGACACTAGGGACGTGGTGATCGACAAACTAGGCATTCATGCCAACTTGACAATGTCAGTGTTCATAGAGTGGGGCCTGACCAATCGTCTCTGTCCGCCGCAGAAGCCCTACCTCTGCCGTTATTCACAGACCTGCCTCACCCTCAGCGCACTCTGTAATGGCAAAGTGGAGTGTCCCGACCAGATGGACGAAAGCGTCATCATTTGCGCCCTCTTCGAGAGCATCAAGTCTGCGATGGACAAGTCCACAGAGCTGCTTGCGCCGTCTGCACCGGGCACCTGTCATGGCGCCACATACACCCATCCTTGGGTTACGGGGGTCTACAGCCACCAGTGTTTCCTCTGCTATGGCGTCCTCATATCGGGAGCCAATTCATCCTGGTGGGTAATTGTCCCGGCTTCGTGTGGCAAACACCTATCCCCCGGAAACCTCACCGTGATACCGGGAAATTCATCTGAATCCTATCGGTAAACGTTCACTGTTGTTGATATTTTAAGGACCAAAAGTAATTGAGCATTTTGTTGCTTTTCCGGGTTTAATTACTGCAGGTTTACTCCATCTGCTAATTACGGGAAAAGAGCGTGTCCGTGGACTTCAACATCTTAAAGATTGACTGTACAAATTCTCTACCATTAGGTATATTACGGAAAGTCACATTTTCATCGAACTAACACCTCAAATACCCTTGCGCTCCCCAATGGGTAATTTTTGCCATACACAAAAGACGCGCACAGTCGGGGAAATTCGCATTTACCTGAGTCAACGGTGTTTCAGCAGCACAACTTAGGGAATTGCTATCTGTTCAAACTGAAAATTAGTCAAAGTCAGTCCACAATTTCCAAGACGATTTCGGACAGTACCGATGGCTATTGGAGCAGGATAATTTGCCAATAACCTGAGGTCTGCAACGCCTCACAAAGTGTCATTTGGGCAAATGGTTGGTCCTTGATCTTGTTCATTCATGCGCAGGATCTGTGAGATCCCTGTATCCACCAGCACTTATCATCTCCTACTTATCTGATATGGAGACAGGCCTCTCGCAAGACTGGCATGTTTACTGACAGTCTGTTCTCGTAGTCGCGGTAGATTGAGCACTAGTGGATGCGACATAGATTATGCTGACATTCTGAAAAAAATTTTCGGGAAATTCCCCATTCAAGCTAGGAATTTAATTAGCGATAACTTTGTAAGTGCACATGCTGAGCCGTTTTAACAGTTCATCGGATCAGGTTTCTGAGCAATCCCTACGATTTCAGAAGTATATATTATCCAATAACTTCCTCGAAAGACCTATGGATGTATTAGCAGAAAAGGCTACGTGCGACTGCATTGCGATTGACGCTGGGTCCGGTTCGAATTTCAAAAAAATATTCCTACATCTAAACCATGCCAGAGCAGGGCTTTTTCGAATGCTCTTTGCTGAGCCCATCATAATTAAGAAGTTTCGATTTATTGACCCTGCCGCGGCAGCTCAGACATTGAGGCTCACATCACATGACCGATCATTTTGCCCTACAGGCTTCATTTCTGTTCTCATGACTCTGTCCTTTTAAAGTCGGATGCTGACTGGGGCTGGGACTTTTGTGAAGAGTGGATTGTGAGTACTTCAACGATGGCCAGGGCAGATGTTGGTTGACATATTTATCTGGAACAAGGTGCAGAAAGCAGGAGTGTGTTTCTCAACCGACCCTTTCAGATGAACCTACTGGCAATAAGCTCAACACAAGGGTCCGACCGTCAGGCATTTCCCATTTAGGATGGCTGTCTGGTGATCTTCGTCGCTGTAGGATTTTCAGGTTGAACTCGGGTCTTCTTGAATGATAGATCCTTTACTTTTTACTTGGCTGCCTGCTTAACACACTTTCCGGGATCTCATTGCAACTTCAGCAGTGCTTTATTGGTAACGGTACTGCGTAACGGTGGCAAATCACACAAAGGTAAACGGGATATTCAAACACCTAAAACCAACAGTAGTTTCTTCTTCCTATTTCGTATTTTATAGAAATTAAAATCGGTGTATAAAAACGTCAAAGTCACTTCCGGACGATATTTTTCATGCACTTCTTCAGCCATTTGTTTCACCTAGGAAACATTAGTCTTGGGTTCTGGACAAAAATGTCCTTTCAATCCATTTTCCGGGTTACTGTCCACTATCTCCTCTGACACTGTTGTTGAACGCACTTCATCCTGTAAAATCTTACTCTGAATTTGGCCTTGACGTTTTTTTCAAGCTAGGACGACTTACTCATCAGTTTAAGGGTTTGTCATCATTTCTCCAACGGCTCATGATAAGTCTACGTAGACCACTAAATTGGAAAGCAATCCAGTGGGTACGAATAATTAGTAAACGTCCTGCAGACAGACAAACGGCGTAACCGTAATTAGGCTTCGGCATATTTCCAGAGCCCCCCTGTCTATACCGAGTCCAGCGGCAGACCTCCGCCTTTTCAGCTAGGCCTACCGCTATTCTCTCATTTAGGGCGCCATCCGTCGAGCACATGTGGTAATTTATAAAACCAAGGTAATCCCGCCAAGATAGTGTACGGACATTCCGTGAGAGGTCCTCCGCTGAGCCGATTCAGTCAGCGCGCCTTATCGAACTTTTGCCCATTTAAGCATCTTCTACTATTTAAGTGTCTCCTACTTACTGATCTATTTTTGGGAATGCTTCGGATGAGTGCATCTGTAAGGGTAGTTGACATTGTGAGGCTCAGCTAATGACATTACCCTTTTTCTCCTTTGCTTTAGAGTTGATTCGAGGCAGGACCAACCCAACCTGGCAAATGTCTCTAGCAGCATCCCACAGGGCTTCAGTCTCCTCAAAATTGGTACATCGTCCAGTAACATCACGTCATTACAGGGGACGAACCACACTAACAATGTAACCTCACCATTCTCCTCTCTTGAGGGTTTTAACTTCACGAGGACAACCAACGAGACAGCAGAGTCCACATGTGAACTAATCACTCCAGTGCGGTGTCAGCGTCCCCTGGATGGCGAACGGTTTGCTCCCCAAAGGGTGCAGCCCACTAGTTTATCCGTGTGCCAACAAACTTACCCACACTTTACTGGTTTCAATCTCTCCGGTCTCATCTGTGTCCCGCAGGAAATCTGCCTTCAACGTAACCTCGGCGCAGTACTAGTCTGCAACGGGACTGGAAATAGCACCAAAAACAGACTCGGATTTGCCATTCATGGAGGCAACTGCGCGACAGGCCAGCTTAACTGGCCTGTCATTGTCAGCACAACAACCGAAGAGACTGTCACGTGGATTGAGGTGGCCGTCGGCAATCGACCACCGCCACCACCCCCGAGCCCTCCAGCCGCAATTTGCGGCTATGCACCGGATGGAAAGTTCCCCTGGTTCGTCTACTTCAATATGCGATCAGGTGCCTCCTACTGCCTCGGTGTCTACGTTGAGAATGACACATTTCCCCTCATCACCTCGGAGCGCTGTCTGGTGAATTGCCTGAGAGCCAACGGTTTGCGAAAGGCCTGTAATCTAGAGGCAGCACGACTGCCAGCCATTGGCTGGCTACGCCACCCCAAGGCGGCTCCTCAAACCCGCCTCTCTTTGCCTGTCAAACCCGCAGACATGAACATGAACATTTGTCCCGCAAAAGCCGTTCATGAGAGACTGGCGAATGCCACAGCCGCGCGTCCCGTGTGGACTCAATGCACGCTGGCCTATCTCTATAACAGCACCTCGAAGGCCTTCGGTATCGAAATGATCAAAGTATTGCCGTTCACTGCCTGCCAGGGCGAAGACTTCTACTGGCCCCTGCGAGACAGAATGTTGCTTTGTGTGGTTTCTATGGGGGAACAGCCACTCAACTGTCAGCACTGGACTGATGCGGCTCTTGTGCAGTGCCAGCGAGCCAGCACACTTCAGTGGGAGCTGGTGGGACTGGCTCCGGCCTGTCGCAGTAGTTCAGCCTACAAATGGTTCCTCCGGGTGTTGCCCTGGTGAAGTCCTCTTCGCTCAGTGTTGTTTTACCATTGGGGCTCTCGATTCCCCGCCCGCTCTCTTTGTGTGCACATATTCAAACCATATCCGCATTCTGCACTGTGATGAGGTTTCTTTTAACACTATCCCTCCCATCTCACAAACACAGGCCATGTTCTATTTCCAGCATCCCCTATGTTAACTACAATATGTGATAAGCTCTGACATTCCTGACGCATTACTCATTTACAGAACGAAAAAGATTATTTAATCATTTTTATTATGGTTGCCAGCCGCCTTTGTAGCGAGGGGATGGAGAGGGGAGGGATTGACGTTTATGGAATTGTGACGCAAGGCAACGTATCTCTTTCGCACTCCCAATTAAAAACCTTGAAAAGGGCATTTTGTGGTGACAAAACTGTTCCGCAGGGTGTTTTGACAGATTTTGAATAATTCATAGTGACCTAATTTTGAAAAACTCGGGTCAATATGAATTATTCAAAATTTGCCAAAATATCTATGAAGTACGTGAGCCTGGTAGTCATCTGGTGGATTCTAGGTGAATTACTTAGGAAATCCTGCCTGTGCAGTCAACTTACTGTATCAGATTTGGTGGATTCCAGACGTTTCAGTAGGTTGGGTTGGTAACTTGAAATAAATGTGATTAAACTCGCGTTGTCCGTCGGGGCCTCGTAGCTCAAGTGGTTAGAACGTTAGCTGTACTAAGGCCTTCCCTTTACTGCGTGGGTTCGAATCCCACAGAGAGGCCGAACTTTTCACAGTTGGGTCAATATGAATGTCCCGTAAGGGTTTTTAATTGGTAGAGCTAACGCAGGTGGGCTTCGTACAGTTCCATTCTGATCGAAGATCAAGTTGACTAAGACTCCTCACAGAAGGCACATGCTACCCAGTCCTGGAATGTGTACTCGTGGCCCTACGGACCTCTTTTCTTGTCGGTCACACAATTTCTTTTCCATTCCACTAGCGCCCTCGCAGAGTGTTTTCGACCGATTTGACGAACTACACTCTGAGTGGTCCTCAAATATACAGCAGGTTTAGCTCTTAACCAGATGAAATTTTGACGCTGGACATAAAGCGGTTTTTAAAGACGAAGAAATATGCCACATAAATTCATATTTGTCCTTCTGCTTTTCATCCTCTGTGAGTAGGCCTATTCGGTACTGTAATAGTGTACGGTGTTTGTTGGTGTTCTTAAAGAACATCGTATTCCAAACTGTCTTCAGACATCCCCGTTATACCCCTGCCCTTCCCTTGGTTTAAGTTCAGGTTTCGTTTTCTGATCGATATTTTAAGTTAAAGTTCTTGGGCTCAATATCTCGTCTTTGTCGTTTCATCCTTCCTCGTGGAAATTAGTTCCAACCTTTCTAATCTTGTTGACAGATATGAACATTTTTGCGGATCCTTACCGTTTGCAGATGAGTCTGGCCGACGACGGATACCTTGCCGGTAGTTATGAATGGCTAGACACATTCATGACATCCGATTCGGGCCCTGTGGCCGAGCATGACCTAAACTGGAATCCTACACTCATGTTGCATGCGAGACTACGTCTGATCCCGTAGTCAGTTTATTGACCCTGATCTTGCCAGAGAGAGAGGGGGGAAGAGGAAGTATGACCGATCCCGTCCAGAATTCCTTTTCCGTAATTACTTTGATGACCTTTTGAGCTACCATGGCTTGTTAAAGAGTCCCGAAATAGCAGCTCATCAACTCGAGCGACAATCCACCCCTCCAGGTCAACCGCACGCTTACGTTATGAGCATGCTTGTCGTCACCCACTTTAGCGACATCTCGCTTAATATGCACGCAAGTGGATTTCCCAGAAACATCAAGTCCGCTACTTACTAACATCAGATAACCACACACAGTAAAATCTAACAGGTACTGGACTTCCTGTTAAATGACTTTCTCCCACACAATGCGCAGCGGACGAGAGATTTCGCGTAATTTTTACCTTTGGGGGATATCGAGACGCATTGAGGATGTTGCGGTGCAGACTACATATGTTCTTAGTCCGGTAATCTGGGACACCTACCTAATTTCCCAGGAATTGAACGAGCATTTGCTTAAGTTCTGAGAGGCTACCTTGTTGCCTACTGTAATGAGTCATCGAAGTGAGGGTCAGGAAACAAACTCGAAGCTCTGATGTTCTGCCTGAGTATAGTTTTCTCAGGATTCCTATCGGGTGTTTTAGGCCTGAAGGAAGCTGCATAATCGAAGGTCATCAGATTCGTTTTTATTTTTGTTGTCTTACCTCCGCAATCTACACAAGTTCCTCCCCTCAGTGAACGTTCAACTGTCTGTTTGCGGGCCTATTGAACATTTTTTTCTAGGAAACCGTACAAAATACTGTCTACTTACATTTATAAGTAAGCATATTCGCTGCCATATCATTCAACAGGCCCTACCTCTCGTGAAGAAGTAGGCTCGATCGCTGGAGCATGAGCTTTATTCGCCTGGCGTTTCGGATTCCTGCTCGAACCCATCATCAGAGACAATAGCAGATACTAATAAAGCTCTTATTCCAGCGATCTTGTCTACTTCCTTACGACTGCTTCCTGGGACTCGTCTTTTCGCTTCCATCGGTCAAACCATCGCGCGCGTTTCGAATTTGGTTTCAATTTTCGTCCTCCGAGGGGCTAATATTCTTCGAGATTTCCGCAGTCTGGATGCTCCTGCAGTCAAACGGATTTTAGAAAATTGATTCACAGACAGCAATATTCGCATCGTCATCAATTTACGACACCACCTTTGCAGAACGTGGACTTCGACACTACCAGTTCTGCATACGAGCCTAAAAAGACCAATCTTCCAGCAAACGAAACGCTCAGAACAAAGGCTGAGTCTCACTTCGAAATTAGACTTTAGCTGTACCTTTGCTTCAAAGCATTAGCTTAAATTTCTGTTAACTGTAGTGCCGTTAAATTCGACTAGGTTTCTGTTGTCTGAAGTCTCGAAGCATTCGCTTAGATTTCCGTTGCCTAAAGCTTCCCTGACATCTGAAAGCCTTAGGCCTTCTTTTGATTGTGTCTGTCTTCTGCTGCCAACCTTTCGGCCGTTGTTGTATCCTTGACTTTGGCGTATTGAGACATGGGAAATGTAGAAGTGTACGATCCATCAGTCCCGCGGGATGAAAAAAGGGCGTGGTGTGCGGGAGTTGAACCTCCGACCATCGCCTCACGAGGCGAACGCCTAGACCCCTCGGCCATCGGCACCGAAGGGATGACCTCAAAGAATATTAATTGCATTAGCCCCACGGTTGGGGAATGTGCCGGATTTTGCCATGAAAATAGTGCACTAGCAACTCCATGCGGACCAGCGTCGATTCACGCCGGGCAGGGAGGATCTAACGAACGCAGTACGCCAGAAGAGGTTCAAAACAGGACGGAGGTGGCCCGCAACGCAAATTATCCCGGGAATTTCGCCACGCCTACACAAGATTTTCTACCAGATGATGAACCTTCAAATTGTGGTTCGCGGTGTAAATATTGTCGAGATCTCGCGTTAAACATTACGTCGTTGGAGACGAACATGAACCTCCTTATAGATCTCATTGCATTGTTACTAAAGTATGATAAATTCAAGTCAATTGAGGAATTCAGCAGTAGCCAACAGATAGTTTCGAAACTGACAGAGTTGACTAACAGCAACCCACTAGTAGAGGGATCACCGTTTCAGGAGATCGCTGGCTGCAGAAATAAACAGAGTGCTAAGAGAAAAGGGAAACGGAAACATGAACATACAGCCTCACCCTCACCAAGAGCGACGATAAACGACACTCCAAAATCGCAAACTAAGTTGCGAAGTGATAATGGCAGTACACTCTCATCATTAAGAACTACCCAGCTGAAGAACAATGACCAGCTCACTGGCAGAGTAGAAGCTGTCCGATCTCCACCACAGAAGAAGGTAAAAGGATTCGACATAGAAAAGACTACTG